>QEPC01008309.1:9258541-9297276 GCA_003113815.1 Sphenodon punctatus
GCAGAATCGCGGAGTATCGCGCGAAATTATGCGAGGCGCAAACAGGGATGCCGAGGTTTAGGAATGGAATCGCGGAGCGGTAACAGCTGATTTCGCATCAGCCCTAGTTTGAGAAATTGTGGGCTCTCCCCAAAAGAAAAATGTTAACAATGTGCATAAAGAAGGTAATAGTGAGGTTAAGTCTAGCAGAAATGCTCTTCTGTCCAATAGGAATAGTAAGGGATACTTGCGTTGCCATATGATAGTAAATGCCAATGCTATATGGCTAAGAGTCAGACCTTGTGTGAATGGGAATATTGGAGGAACAATGCCTTGGCAACAAAAAAATCTGTCGTCCTTACTAGGTATCAAACTTGACACATCTGAAATTCTGCAAGTAGAGCATTTGGTTTATGGGATAGATAATGTATGTATTAAGTTATATTTTAAATCCAAATACATAGTTAAAAATAGTTCTTAGCTAGGAAACAGTTAAGAACATGGGGGATATCAATAGATAAGAGTATTCTCCTATACTAGCAGGCAGCAAGGGTCACCGCCTATGAACGTGGTTCGAGTAGTCCAAATTTCCTCCCCCAATCGTATCCCGTCGGGGAATCAGTTAATTGTTGGAAATAACTTTTGGGGGGAGATGTTAAATA
Source organism: Sphenodon punctatus (assembly GCA_003113815.1). NCBI lineage: Eukaryota > Metazoa > Chordata > Lepidosauria > Sphenodontia > Sphenodontidae > Sphenodon > Sphenodon punctatus. The sequence continues at coordinate 9,259,183 of QEPC01008309.1, forward strand.
GCAATCAAGTGGAGGAAGATATGGAAATTCCACCAAATTCTAATAACCTGAAAGGTGACCTAAAGGAAATTCCCCTGAAAAAGAGAGAGGTTAATGGCTGAGCAGACCATAACTGAGGGAACGTTAGAGTCCAAATGCGTTGAAGGAAATGTGGGAAATCTCTTGAGTCTTGGGAACACAAAAAAAGATCATCCTCAGCCAAAGGAAGGTGATGGGAGGGGAAAAAATGGGTTACCTTGGAACAACAGCTGAAATTATAAAAAAAACTTTTTGGCAGATAACTCAGGGGGTATTGCTGAGGTTCCATCACTGACCTCTTTTGATATATTGCCTGCGTTGGATCAAGATATACTGATCCAGAGACTAGACAGCATACGGAATAAACTTAAGTAATATTCTCGAATATCAGGCAACTAGTAGGAAGATCTCCCAAAATAGTTATCAACCAGAGCATAATTTGGAAGTGTTAACCACGGCCTGATACCTATCTCCTGAAGAACTAGGTGATCCTGCCCCTGTTCAGTGTGCCCCCCCGTTGTAAACAGTTAGAGTCCTTTGGGCTGGAGGAAAGTTTACATCAACTGTATTTGAGACAGAACACAGGATGGCGTAGAAGGGATTCTAGTAGATCTGTCAATTTTACCACAGAAGCCAGCAGTTGGTAGTATCGGTTATGATGCCAAACTGGAAATAGAACCCTTGAAGGTGGAGAAGGGGGAATTAAACAAAAAATTGCAGGTGAGGGATTTAGATCTTTTGATACCTGGTGTGCAGTACCTTGATGACTGACTTGGGGAGAATAGCAGGGGGAAAATAAGGTATATCGATGCACCCTCAATAGTTAATGAAGAGATTGAAGATAGCAATCTGAACGAAAAATATGTTAAGGGAAAGAACACACAGGACAAACAAACTGCTGAATTTAATGGCCCTACTATTAATAATGAATCCTGCAAGGAATTAAATTGGTCAAACAATGCAAAAAGATGAGCATTGTTCCAGTATTAGGACAAGGCTTGCTTCATGGAATATTACAGGGTGCAAGATACAGCTCCATAATAGAGATTGGCCGGAGTCCCTGAAAGAGTTTGATCTGATTTGTCTCCAAGAAACATGGCTAGAAAATGAAGAACTAGTAGTGAATGGATTCCAGGATTTTTTTCAGGGTGGAATTAAAACTAAAAAAACAGGGACGTGTATCAGGAGGTCTGGCTATTTTAGTTGCCGATACACACCCCAATACATGTAAAATATTACCTTTTAGAAGGTGGGAACTACAGGTCTTGTTGTGGGAGACATTAGGTGGAATACAGATTTTGGTAGTTAATAAATATTTACATCCTACCCTGTTCCTCCCCTTTTTATAAGTCAGATGCGTGGGTGGCGCTGGAAGACTATATAGAGCAGCTGAATGACTTATACCCTAGATCTTCTATTGTCATAGTTGGATATTGGAATGCACAGATAGGAGAAGACCCTGGTAGTGATTTAACCTTATGTGTAATGCATATTTGAGTCAAGGGAGGAAATCTAAGGATGCAGTTATAAATGAAGCAGGCAGAAAAATGATTATCTTACTGCAGACATGTGGGATGGTAGTACTTAATGGTAGGGGATAGGAGGATTTGGAAGGAGAATATACATTTATAAATATTAATGGAAGAAGTGTAATTGACTATAGCACCAATACACCAGTGGGAGAACGTTGATAAATTCAGAGTGATTGTTAGGCCAGAAAGTGATCATATGGTTCTCAATGTTGACTAAGTTACCCACAGAGGTAGCTAGAGCTTTGGAAAAATTAGAAGAGAAGGAGCAGGGACCACAGAGGGTATCTGTAAGATGGTCACGTGCCCTTGATGTTAAAGCAATGGAGCAATTATGGGAACAGGAACTATTTAATCTAAGAGAGCAGATATTGGCAAGTAATGTGGATGAGATAGATAATATGGAAGCAATTCTCTCCACAATAATTAGTGTACTTGGCAATAATGTTCTATCTTGCTAAAGATCCCGGCAAAGATTTCAACATAACAGGTGGCTTGATAAAGTGTGCAGATTGACCAAACGGACTTTGGGTCGGGCCAAGGTGATTTGGATTAGTACTGCAAAGCAAGATTATCTGGCATTAAGGAGAAGATATAAGACCCTAATAAAAAGGAAGGTGGCACAGTGTAAAAATCACCTGTGGACTAAGTTGGAAGTAGCAGCGCGTATTAAAGATTCAAGGCAGTTTTGGTCTATAATGAATGCCAGGTTGAGACCTGGACCATTACACCCTGTGGATTTGATAGCGGAAGAAGCCTGGAGGGGCTGTTTCGATAAACTATATAATAAAAAATAGGATGGAGGAGGGAGTAGTCGAATCCAATTGTTTAGTCCAGGGGAATGTAGGATGTGGGTTTGAACCGCAGGTAACAGAGGAAGATGTTTCTGAAGCAATAAAATCTCAAACAGAACAAAAGCCCCAGGAGTGGATTATGTAGTTGCTGAAATACTACAGATCTGCCCAGACTGGTGGACTCCAATGTTGGCAAAAGTGTTCCCCTCTATTAATAGAACAAAGCAGGTCCCCAGGGACTGGGGTGTTAAGAGTGATAGTTCCCCTTTTTAAGAAAGGAAATATCAAAGATCCAGGGTGCTATAGACTTATTAGTATCCTACTTGTAATAGGGAAACTTTATGCTAAGTTAGTTTTATCTCACCTAGAGAGCTGGACCTATGGCCAAAATTTAATACCAGAAGAAGAGTTTGACTTCCGTAAAAAATGCTCAATAATAGATAACTGCTATACAATGTCACATATTATAGCCAAGTACACCAAATTAAGAGCAGGGAAATTATACATGGCATTTATAGATCTTAGAAAAGCCTTTGACTCAGTCCCAAGAAGGAAATTGTGGATTAAGTTGCGTAAACTGGGTACAGATGAGGATCTATTGGCATTAATAATACAGATAGATAGCAGAAATGAGGCAAGAATAAGGCCTGCTCCAGATAATAAATTAACAAGTTCAGTAACTATCACAGGAAGAGTACGGCAAGGGCGCGTATTCACCCCATTGCTGTTTAACCTATACCTGAGTAACTTAGTAGACAAACTACAGTCACCTGAGCATTATCCCCCAAAAGTTAAATATCGCCCAGTATCAGTCCTGCTTTATGCAGACAATATTGTATTACTATCGCAAACAAAAAAAGGGCTGCGAAGTTCACTGGAAAAGTTAATAGATTACTGCGATAAACAAGAGCTAGAAATGAACTTGAATAAGTCGCAGGTTATGGTTGTGAGGAAAAAACCCAAGAAATAGCCTTGAAGATTAAAGGGAAAAGAACTGGCACAAGTGAGTTCATACGTCTAGTTGGGTATTGTGTTCACTAGCAACAGATCGTGGGAAAGACATAAGAAGCAGATTGCTTTAAAAGCATTAACTGTGGTTAAACGATTACTAAGAATGGTGGCAAATTCAAATGCTGTAAAGACCTCATTGGTCCTGAAAGTCTTCAAGACAAAAAGGTACAATCATTAACATATGATTTAGAATTAATACCTCTCAGTTTGACGGACAGACTGGAAGTTGTACAAAACAAATTTCGAAGGAGTTTATTGACAGTCCCGCAAGGTGATCTGGGGGCAGTAGTAAGGGCAAAGACAGGTATACCAGCTATTGGATGTATCAGCAGATTAGCCTGCCTGAGATATTGGATCAAGTTATGTAACCAGAGTACAGATGCACTGACATATTTATGTATGACAGAGCAATTAGAGTACCAAGGCACGCCCTCATATCCTTGGCTGACCCAACTCCATTTCAATCTGACCAATATGGGATTTTCAGTGTCCTCCTTTTGGGGTAAAACCATAGCAGAACAATGTTCGTAGCAGAGCATTTGATATTGCTCACCAGGAGGATATGGCAATGGTAGCCACCTGGAAAGTTGCCCCCAGGTATGCACAAATTTAAAGAGAGTCCCGATTTGAGGGATATTTAGACAAACTATGTGATCCAGTGCTGCATAGAAATTATACGCTTTTGCGTTTCCAGCTTTTCAAATCAGCTGTAACCCCAGGGAGGTATAGCCATAAACCAATGGAGGAACATGTGTGTCCCTGCCAATCCCAAGAACTTGAAAGCCTGGAACATATACTCCTTTTATGATCCCTTTATGATAGTACAAGAACAACTTAGTTAGCTCCATTGCTGGAAGGGAAAGAGCACCCATCATGGCAACAAAAAGTAGAGCTGCTCGTGACTAACTGTGGATACCAATATAAGGGCTGTGACAACCTTTGCTTTTTTAGCAGAAAGGCTACGAGAGGAATGTGTGTCTTAAGTGAGATAACTAGGACTAATGTTGCGCAAAGACTTAGGGTAAATATTAAAGGAGGGAGTTCCTGGGTAGATAGGGAGGGATAATGCTGGCTATTATTGGTTTGGTTAAGCCAAGTTGTATTATTATTAAGTCTATGGTATATTTGACATTTTTTACTTGTATTTATTACCCTAAATGTTTTATGTTTGTTTTGCCATGGCGAAGGCTAGTGCTATAATAAATAAATAAATAATCTCACCTTCCAAACTACTCAGGAATCTTAGAAGAAATACAAGTTGTAATAAACACAATATTAAATACATAATTTCTTCTAAATTAAAGTTATATAAAGGCTTAGATTTCTTATATTTCATCCCAGGTTGTAGACGACACCATAGATTTCAGAAAGCCCAGGAAATACATGTTGAGACTATTTTCATCACTTTAATTTGAAGGGGGGGGGGGGAAAAACACCACCACCGCAAGCATGAAAAAACAAGTCAGTTTCTTAAAATAGTTATAAAATGTTGCCTTCCAGGCAGAAATTACCTCAACGGTTAATAATAATCTCCGCAACCTTTTCAGTGCCTTGAGAAAGGTTTTATAGCACTTGCTCTCATTTCTCAAGGATGACCTGCGTCATTTTCAAAAATTGGTTGGAGCCCTACGCAAATTGCAAAGTAGATAAACTGCTAGTCAGTCTAGAACCCAGCCAGACATAAAACTCATTAATACCAGAGTTAATATTTAAAGCCATGTTTTTGATGTATATTAACTGTAATCAGTCTTGGAAGTGGGGGTGCTCAACACTAGCACAGGCAGCTCAGTGAAAATTCTGCTGTAAGAAGCAGTTATGAAAATAAGCAAAACAAGATATTGAGGTGGTTACAGAATAGATTATGACAAGGTCACCATAGCTCTTGATAACCGTGCCCTCCCGGTACCAACAAATTAAGTTGGTACCGTACCAGCATGTTAAATTATAGCAGGATCAGAATCCTCCATCATCCCCACTGGATCCTCCAGGCTATATTGCAGATTCTAAGGAGACCACAAGGTGGCTCCTGCAACCCGTGTGTGTATTTAAGCTGAAATATACAGTCTTGACTTGCTTTACCCAAAGGTTCTCAACCTCTTTGGTTTTGTGTTTCTCTGGGCCCACGGCCAGGGCCGGCACAAGGATTTTTGCAGCGTTAGGCAAGCCCCTACATGCATGCCCCTGCATGCTCAACGTGCACAGACAGATTCTTAGGGCACTAAAGGGCTGGTGGTCCGGTCCTCTTCCTCCCAGCCCTGATCCAGCCACTCTCCTAATTTGCCAGCAGGGTAGCTGGATTGAAGTAAGAGGCAAGAGTTTGCCATTCCCTTCAATTTGTTGTCCTAGGCAGCCGCCTAGGCTGTCTATATGGATACACCAGCCCATGGCTCTCCCTGGAGCCCATGGCTCTCCCTGGTTAAGATGGTTACAGGACTGTCTGGCTTCCCTGGGTGGTCAGTCCCTACTGAGTTGCTCAGACTTTTAGAAACAGCTTTCCCAGCTCTGTTTAGTTGTTTCCAGCTAGACAGTTCTCCACATGAACAGTAATTAGGCTCTCGACCAAAGTGAACTGCCCATGTGGTCATTTAGAAGGCAATGATTTGCCTTAAGGATGAACATACAGATAAAACATACAGTGAAAGCTCATAACATGCATCATTAGAGCATAAATTAGCTTATAACACAAGGCATGGGTCCCAATGCGTGTCATCAAAAATGCAGAACAATTTGTTATTCAATTAAAATCACAGTATGACCATTCAGATTTAAACATCCCTCATTATAATGTGATTTGGTTATAACGTGGTGTGAGGCATAGTTCCCAAATGCTGCATTATAACAAAGTTTGCAGTTATGATGCCATGTAAAAGTCAACAATACTCTTGGATGATTGTGTTCCAGTCTGGCTACTTTATCAGTCATATAGACACAACAGAAAGAACAGGATTTGACCAACTGTTCAGAATATAATGAGTCAAAAAACCTCTGGTACCTCCCAGATATACATTTCTTATCAAAATGGGAGATCTAGACAGTGTGTTAATGAAATAACAAAAACAAAGGATAATCAACCATTGAACACATGCGCCGCTTCATTAGAAGCAAAAGAACCCCAAATCAAACTAATTTCAAGATATATGACCCCAGCACAATTTTGAGAGGCAACAAAAAAGAATGGACTCTGCTGGAGAAATGGTGGACAGACAGGCACATATTACCACCATTGTTGGTGGGAGTGCCCAAAGATTCAATCTTTCTAGAGAGTCGTCTGGTCCTATCTCGAGATACTGATTGGGTTTGTGATGCCATTGAAACCAGAGATTGCCTTACTAGGTCTTTATCCCAATCTGCCTCTCATAAAAATCATATTAAGACCCATGAAATGTACTTCTGGCTGCAATCAACATCATAGCACGCAAATGGGAGACCCTCAACGGACCCACAGAAGAAGAATGGATAAATCACATCTGTTTTCTATTTACTATGGACAAACTCCTAGCAGGACTTGGAAAAACAAGAAGATTATACCACTAAATGGCTGCCATGCCTAGGTGTCATTGAGGGGAACCATTCTTATCTATTTGACTTTTACGTTTAAAAGCAAAACAAAAAAACAAAAAAAAGTGGCCACCACTTAACGGCTGACCAATCGTAACTGCGAGATCCTACCAGCCACAAATTGTAAGTCGCTACCACTGTGGTTTTTGAGAATGTACGTTTTGGTTCTTTTTCTTTTGGTTTGTAATATTTAACCCTTTTGTTCATGGACTTTGACTTGTACAATCAGAAACCAACACAAACAAATTTTAAAAGAAAAAAAAAAAAGAAAAAAAACTGGATTTTATTTTCATATAGTCTGCCCTTGGACTCAGGGCAGCTAATGCCACAATAAACAGATAAAATGTGTTTATCTGTTTCCACTGCCTGTGGAAGATGTTCTGACTAGGTCTTAGGAAAACCTCAAAGGGAGTTCAAAAGCTGTGGATTTGCCACCAGGACACCTCTCTGCATGCCCAGGATAAAGATACCTAGCCCAATAATAGAATTTGCAGGAGTGCGCTCTCAGCCAATCTTAGAAGCCATGGAGGGACATAAAGAGGAGGAAGGGGTCCTTGAAATATGTAGGGCCCATGAGCCCTGACCCACGGGGAGGGAAAAGAGGGTGGCCGTCGGCCCTGAATTTTCCCAGTCAGGGTTTCTAGGCAGCCCTGGCCGGGTCTGGCACAAAAAGTGCAGGTTCTGATTGGAGCACCACCCGGAGGAGAGCAGTGCTGTTAGTGAATGCCACTCGCCCCCTCAGTTCGAGCGGTGACGGCAGCGGGGCAGCAGGACCAGTGTTTCCCTCGAGGACTCCGAAGCAGCCGCCTCCAGCAATGCACCAGGTGAAGCGCCTGCCACACACAGCAGAAAGTTGGTCTCCGCACCACCTCCTTAACCCCCGAGCTGGACAGGGATAGGGTATAGGAAAAGGACCCCAAGCAAGCGGCCTCGGCCTCGCCGGGACATCCAGCCAGTGCCCCCACCCCCACCGCAAGATCCCACGACCGAGTATGCTGCCGTAGCAAACCCCGGGCAGCCAGAAGCCGTGATGCTGCCACTCACGGGGGAGCTACAGGCAGCTGGGACGGGGCCCCAGGCCCAGGAAGGGGCCCCAACAATGCCATCATTGCACAACTGCCTGGCAGGCTGTGAAGCCCTCCAACAAAAAGATGGCAGCCATGGAAGAACCCGGGCCGGCGTTTGCACCCCCGCCTCAGGCTGGGACACCAGACCTGACACCGCCACCACTACCTCGGGGGGGGGGGCGCACTGGGTTAAGCCCCTGGCAAGATTCCTCGAGGACACCGCTGCACCGAGGCACCCGAGGGCGGACGCCCAGGGCGGTGAGGCCGGGGTTGCCCCCACGTGGCTGCCCAGTCACCGGAGTGAACCAGCGCCTTTTCCTGCGGAGGCCCGGCCCCCAATGGCGCAGCCACTGCCACCTCTCCCAAGTGAAGACGAGACGGTCCTCGGTTGGGGCCCTCCTCACCAGGCCGATGCGATCGGGGGTGGGGCGGGTGGTAATCGCCCCACTGTTTCCTGACTACAGGCCCGAGCATCAGGAGTCGGCAGGACTGCAAGTCCCCCTGGGGCAGGATGAGGACGAGCTGCGCCGGCGGATCGAGGCCCTGGAACAGAGGATCCAGGGCATGACTGATCAACATACCCTCAGCACACCACCCCAAGAAGTGCCTACAGTGTGGGGACCCCAGAGTATGGTTGGTATGGGTACCCCTAGTGGGGTGGCATCGGGGCTGTTGTGACTGATGCAGCAACCCATGGCAGCAGGAATTCCTGGAGCCCTGGCATACATTAACTATATGGAACAAACTCTTATTTAACATATCCAATTTACATTATATGCTAAACTCTAATGTAGGCAACTTTTGTATCATTTCATTCATTAGCAAAAGGTCCCTAGTGTTTTGGGGGGGGGAGGGGTGTTACCACCAGTATTTCATGGCTCATGAGTGATGCATGCAATTCCATAGAGAGGACCAGCAGAGGCAATTTGCCAAATAAAAATGTACAGTAAGGTAAGGAAAAAGATGTGTTCACTTTAAAATATATATTTTTTTTAAAAACAGCTTGGTGACAGCTGTTTTTGTATTAGGAGGAAGTCTGAATATAAAGTTCATTGATTTTGATTTAACAGTCAATTCCATGAGGGAGAAAAAAAAGACCCGAAAAACTAATTACATTTGTCAAGCTTGACTTGAATGCCAAAATAATGTGTGCTTGCAGTCACTTTGTGTGAAATTTGATATTCAAGATCCAAGAGATTGTCATCAGGCATGTAACCTGAAGTTAGTGCCTCTAGCCTCAAGTTTTATTTTGAATTTTCTGTCTACACCACTGGTCCCAAAAGAATAGCACAGTGTACAGACCAAAATACACTTTCATCAAGTTTCTTCTTTCAAATTTACTCTTATGAATTGTGCCTTAGGCTTTATAACTTACTTATAAGAAAGCAGGCAGCGATACAATTCTCTGTATCTAAGCTTAGGTGAGTCACTGTTGTCAACTAGAAGTTAATTTGGTAAAAGATGTACTCCCATTTCATCAGAATGGCAGCACTCGAGAGATTTAACAAGTTCACAGATTACTTAACACTTTCAGAGGAGAAAACAGATTTTACTATAGCAATACTCTTTTCACTATTTATCTGATAAGGCAGCTGTTTTAAAATGGTACTGGGAGAACAGTTTCATCATCATATCCTCAAAGATTATTATTATTATTATTATTTTTAAAAGAGACTCTTTCAATCCAAATGAGACCCAGTACACTTCCCCGGCCCTATTACTGTAACTGGATTGCAACTGATTCAGGTAACAGGATACAAAAATATTCATAACTGTAAGTCTGCTGACAGATGAAGGTAAATTAATCAAGTCTTAATATTCTAGCAGGTATTCAATTTTTTGGATGTTACAGAAAACTGAAGCGATGACAGTCACTAGAGAAAATTACAGTGCATCATAGATATGCCAAGAGAAAAGAGTCATAGAAGTTGCACATTTGCACATTATATAAATTAGTATCCTCAGTAACAACCCCATGCCTAGCTGCCATAAGATTAAAATCCTCATTAGAACAGCTAATAATTCTCCATGCCTATTGAGATTTGAGAAGATAAAAACATTCCAAAAGCAGCACGTTATTCCAATACCAAAAATTTTACAGAACTTTTGACTAGTGACTGTTGAGAAGGGGTGTTGGAATGTGCAACAGTCACAAGTAAAAGGGGTCCGTCCAGTAAGGGGGGGGGGGGGTTAAGGAGCTGAAAGGGTTTTTTTTCCCTCCTTGTCTCTTCTCTCTGTCCTCCATCTTGTCCCATGCAGTCTGTACAGCATTGAAGCGTGTCTTCTGAGTTCTTAGTAAAGTTCTGTTTTGAAGCAATTTCTGCTGTGCGTTATTCAACAGAAAGTTAACTCTACAATAGTAAGGTGTCTAGAGAGTGTTGGAGGGGCCAGTGAAATAGGGAGGTCTAGCATGGAGACTCCGTGGCAGGGATGGGGAACCTTCTTGGGCCCGGGGGTTGCATTGTTGGTCCCCAAATGTGTTGGACGATGCCCATCAAAAAATCAATTGTAAATCAACTAGAATTAAGACTAAGTAGTCTTCTCTGTACTTCTGGGAGTATCTTTTTGCGGAGTAAGTGCCACGCCGCATTGTCCTGCATGGACTTTACCTTCTTCTTCAGCCTCTCTTACCCATTTTTCTGCTTCCCTTTCTGACATCTGAGAGATGTCCTCCCAGGATGCGGGTTCTGACAATTTACTGGTGCTGACTTTGTAGAACAGACAAGTAAGGGGAATGCCTTTGTTAGACCTCGCGACTGCCTTGGCTCAGCATCAGCAGCCAGATGTGTCTGTTCCTGCACTTCTATTACCTTTGTGCCAATTTCGACCATTTGTTCAGAAGATTGCTCCCTTTCAGTGGTTTCGTCCATGGTTGATTGTTCTCCTTCACCTGAACCTTGGAGAGTCCTCACACTGTCGCTTGAGTTTTCCACAAAGGTCACACTGTTACTAATGGTTATTCTGTCTGTGCGTGGATCCAGGATCCTGCAGCCTTTGGAATGTTCACAGTATCCTACAAGGATACCTTCCACTGCTCTGTTTTGTAGCTTGGTACGTTTCTCCTCTGGGATATATACGTATGCCTTACTTCCAAATACTCTGATGTGGCCCACACTAGGTTTTTGACCATGCCACAGTTTGTATGGAGTTTTCCTCACTGTTCTAGAATACAGCCGATTTTGTAGGTAGGTAGCAGCAACTGCTATTTCGTCCCAATATCTTTCTGGTAGTCCAGAGTCTATTAACATGCATCTAACCATTTCGGTTAGCGTTCTGTTTTTCCTTTCAGCTGTTCCATTCGGCTCGGGTGTATATGGCACTGTCTTTTGGTGCTGAATTCCATGGAGTCTCAGCAAGTCCTCTACTTCCTTTCCTATGAACTCACCTCCATTGTCAGTCCACAGTGTCTTTGGTCTGTGCTGGAACTTGTTGCTCGTCATGGTCACATAGTCCTGAAGTTTGTCAAAAACGTCATCTTTACTCTTCATGACGTACGTGATCGTGTACCTTGAATAGTCATCAATGAAAGTTACCATATGCCTCCTGGTGTGGGAACCTTCACTGGGCTGCAGACATTGCTGTGTACAAGTATCAAGCGGTTTTGTGGCTCTATTCTGACTCTTCTTAGGAAGCGTAGCCCTTGTGGCTTTGATGCAACAGTCGCATTTCATGATCACGGAACACGTTGATACCTTAAGGTCTTTGGTCAACTGCTGCCTGTGCATTTCCTTGATGCTGTCTGGGTGTCTATGTCCCATGTGTCTATGCCACAGGCAGATGCAGTCATCGTGTGGCTTGTGCGCAGTGAGCTTCGCCTGTTCGTTTGCTGTGCTCAGATGGTACAGGCGCTCATCTGCAGTGGCTCTGGACAGTACTTTTGTCCCACTTTGAATTGTGCATTCGTCTCCCTGGAAACGGATGGTGAGCCCCTTCACTGCCAAGCGTCTCATGGACAGGAGTCCCCCTTCTAAGTTGGGCACATAGAGCACATCTTTCATGGGTATGGTCAGCGTGACTCCCTGTGACTGGTTGCAGTACAGGAATCCTTGTCCAATTCCTTCCGCGTTGATGCTTCTCCCATCTGCAAGGTAGATCCTTTCTTTACTGCTTAGATCCAGCCCTTTGAAGAATCCTTTATCGCTAGTCATGTGGCTCGTTGCCCCAGAGTCTATCTACACAGCAATTTTGGGATGAACTGTCCTGCGTTGCTCTGAAGCACCCACTCCATTGTTGAGCAACTGTGTTGCTGTTTGTGACTTTAGCCCTCTGCTTAGGTGTTCATGGAGACGGTTTCTGCTGTTCTGCTTTCCATATATAGCAGTCTTTCTTTAAATGTCCCTCCTTTTTGCATCTGAAGCATACTCTGGTTTCCCTCTTAGGAGCTTTGTCTGAGGTTTTCAGTGCAGTCTCATTACCCTGCTTTAGATCATTCCGCAGGTTCTCCTTTCTGCGCTGGAATTCATCCGCAAGTCTACCTTTAACAAATTCCAGCTTCAGTTCAGCTGCCTTGTCTCCAGGGCATTGATGAGGGCACTGTAAGATTCAGGCAGGCTGCAGAGGAGTAGGGCTACCACATGGCTGTCCTCTATATCTTCTCCAATGCCGCGCAGCTGTGCCACTACTTCCAACATGGCATTTATATCCTCCTGCATTTCACTTTCTTTGCCAAGCCTCATTTTGTATAGTTTCCTCAGTAGAAACTGTTTGCTAGTCAGGCTAGTTCTCTCATGCAAGTTTTGCAATGCAATCCACATGCCTCTTGCTGTGGTCTCACTTCTTATATGGATTAGGTGGTCATCTTCTACCAATAAACTTATTGTAGCCTTTCTAACCTGTCCTTTTTTATCCCATTCCTCGTGATTTGCTGCTGGTCTGTTCGTGGTAATCACCTTCCATAGATCATCTTTAGACAGCAGCATTTCCACTTTAAGCTTCCACAATTGGTAGTTTACATTTGCAGTAGGAAAGCTGAACAGTCTGAGCTCTGAGCAGCTTGCCATACATGCTTCCCTCCCTTTCCCCTTCTGGGATTTAGGCCTTCTTACTCACAGTCAGTAGGCCTCTCTGTCTAGGAGTTTTCTTTCACAGTCTGCACTCCTTCTGGGCTGCTTCTAGTCTTCAAAATTCCTTGATGTCCTGGTCCCATAACCTATTTTAGAGTTAGCTTTCTGTTGAATAACACACAGCAGAAGTTTCTTCAAAACAGAACTTTACTAAGAGCTCAGAAGACATGTGTCCATACCGTACAGGCTGCATTGGACAAGATGTAGGAGAGAGAGAGGCGACAAGGAGAAAAAGAAACTTTCGTTCCCTGACCGGACACACCCCATATTGAGCTTGCAGGCTTTGCAATGGGCTTTTACTTGTGACTGTTGCACATTCCAATACTTACAAGATCCACTACCTTCACATCAGGCAGATTATTTACCATGTGGTTCTCCTGGCCTTCACATATACTAGTAATGAACATTTAAATAATTTCCCAGCAAATCTGGTATCCCAGTTTTAATGTGCAATAACTTATGTTAAAAATCATATATATAATTTTAAAGTTATGGTAGTTAAGTTATAAAAGCAATATATTCTATATTATATAATGTATAATAATGTATTGCATATTAAAACTGGGGTACTAGAGAAGTGTTGTACAAGTAGCTTTCAATGGTGCCGATATATACATAACAGGAAAAAAAAAATACTATAATATATGTTCTGCAGAGTTGACCAAGTTTATTTAAAAATCGCAGCAATTTAATTATAGACATGTTATATAGGTTTGTAAGAAGCAGTGTTAAGATTACACATGCAGCTTTTACTTTCATCCTTTCTTGATTTGACAGCTTAACTAAACTTTTTCCAAAAAGGTACAAAGGAGTAAGATTAAAATTTCCTAAGCCATCCAATTGATTGTTTAAAAAGATAAGGAGATAAATAATCCCCATCACCCAGAAGAGTCTCCAAAGAGACGGGGCATCTGACACCCGATTGGAACTATAAACAAAACCTGGGAAGCACTATCAGTCAGACCCAAAAACGATTAAAAATAACTTCATGTGGAGGGAGTATATGAAACTGTTATAGAAATGTCCAGTATGGTCCTTGCATTAAGAAAAAGCATGTTGCCATCCTGAAATGATAGCTTTTTCAAAATGGCAGCTTTAAACAAAATAGAAGTCAGAAATCTGAAAGGTCAGATAACTTTAGAAAGAGTCATCCAAAATTTGTTGTCTTGGGAGTGTCTCATATGTTTTGGGGGGTTAAGGATTCCATTTTTACACAACACCACAATGTAACTTTTAATTTTCTTCGTAATTAACACAAAACATGTATTTTAACAATATAGCGCAATACAAAACAAAGCTTTTATTTAGCTACCAAATTACCAAAGTATCTGACTCAATTTGAAAATTATATATTTTATCTTTTCAGAGTCAACAATGGAGAGTAGGAAGAGACGTATAATCTGCCTTGCATAGGATACTGATCTGACTCAACTGAAGGACTTGCAGTGTACCAGTGTTGGCTGACAGTCTATATAAAAGCATTCCCTCCAGGTGTTCAAGGAAAGGATAGCTTGTAGCCAGATTCAGCAACTCATCTGAGGCTCTCTAGGACTCAGCTGTTCCATTGTTAAGGCAGCCCAGGTGGACACCCTACATACATTTTCTCCTTTCTGGGTCCCTTAGCTGCAGACTGGGCTCCAGTTCTGGTTTACTGATGTCCTGCTGCATGGTTACATAGAACTGTAAATCAGCAAGCACTATGAACCAATTAAATGGGTGAATATGTACATGCACCCTTTGGGTGAGGTCGTGAGAGGGTTTGGCGTACGTTGTCATCAGTATGCCGATGACACTCAACTTTACCTCTTATTTTCAGCTGACCCAGGCCCAGAAATCTCAGTGGCTACTCCGGTGTTTGGTGGCTGTAGGGGACTGGATTTGGGCGAGCCATCTGAAGCTGAATCCTGCCAAGATGGAGGTGATGCTGATGGGTCAGGATGAGGGAGTAGTGGACCCCATCACTAATGGGTTCTGCCCTCCTTTGGTTCCTCAGATCCATAGTCTGGCAGTGCTCTTCGAATCGCAGCTCCACCTGGATGTCCAGGTGGTGGCTGTGGCAAGGAGCTCCTTTCACCAATTACATCTGGTGTGATGGCTTTGGCCATATGAGTCTGACTCCAACCTGGTCACCATCATCTATGCTTTCATCACCTCAGGACTGGACTATTGCAACACGCTCTATGTGGGGCTACCCTTGGTAATGTTTAAGAGACTGCAGCTGATACAGAATGCGATGGCCCATCTCCTGATGGGGACGAGCACCTTACACCAGTGCTTCATGATCTGCACTGGCTGCCTATAGTCTTCCAGGCCCAATTCAATGCATTGGTTTTGACCTACAAAGCCCTATATGGTCTGGACCCAGCCTACCTCCAGGACTGCCTCACCCCCAGGTCTTGGAGCAGCCCCTGCGGTCGACCAGGGAAGTCCCTCCCCCCCCCCCCCCGAGTTTCTCGGGTGGTGACCATGGTGAGGTTGTTCTAGGTGGCCGCAACCAGGCGATGGAACTCCCTCCCAACAGAGATCCACCTGGCCCCCGACCTCCCATCTTTCCAAAAACAGTGTAAGTCCTGGCTGTTCCACCAGGCCTTCGGTGAGGGAGATGAAGGGGGGGGGGGAAGGGTTTCTCCAACTTTGCTGGTTTTTTATATATTTTTTTTCTATTTTTGTTTTTTATATGTTTAATTTTTGCACTTGATAAGCCACCCCAAGCTGCCATGGGCAGGAGGAAGGTGCGGGGTGAAAGTAGAACGAAATAAATAAAGATTGGTAAAGTAGCCATGAAATTTCACCAGCAGGAAGGCTCAGAGAGTGGCAGTGTCCAGGACTGCTAAGTATTCCATCTCCTGCTCTTCCTTTTAGACAAATGCTTTCAAGCAATTACGATTTCCACCTTGGCACTCCCCCCCAATGTGAAGGCTTATGAGCTCATGAGAAGGAAGATAAAAAGGAGGCAAGGCCTCCCTGTCTCAGTTCGTTCCAATCCCCAGGGAACAGCACAATGAAATCATATACTCCACGTCAGAGGGGGAAGGATGGGTGGGAAGAGAGAGTACGTGGAGCTCTTTCAAAGAACTTTGTTACTGGTAAGTAACCTAAATTTCAAGGAGCTCCGCGATTCTCAAGGATGGAAGAGTAAAAAGCAGTTGTGCACTTACCAGAGGAGGATGCAAGAAACAGTCTTAGGAAAAGAAACAGCACAGCTCTCCCAAAAGCAGAGTCTCTGCATGCCACTAAGTCCAAAGAGTAGCGTCTGGAAAAAGTGTGCTGCTTTTCAAACAACACGAATTCTGCACAAGTTCATCATAGAAGCAGCAATTGCTCTAAGTAAAGTGAGCCCTTAGGTCCTGCGGCGGAACGCTGTAGCAAGTACGAATACAGTAAAGTATCCAATTTGAGATTCTCTACAAAGAAACCTTAACCCCTAATGCACTAACCTGCTTACAACGAAGTGGGCATCTGAAGTTCTGACTGGCTTCAGATGGTGAAGGTACAATGGTAAAGCCCTTTTCAAGTCCAGGGTGTGAAGTTCACCCTTTTTGCATGAACTTATTAAGCTGTCTCAAGGCCAGAATGGGGCAAAGGCCCCCATCCCACTCGAGGACCACAAAGTATCTGGAATAGAAGCCAGTATATTGTTCAGAAGTCAGGACTTCCTCTATCGCTCTGTTAAGTAGGAAGTCAGTCTCTTCTAAAGTTTTGCCTTGAAAGATGGGTCCCTAAAGAGGGACAGTGGGCTCATCAACCCCCTGAAAGGTGGGGGTTTCGGGGAGGGGTCCTGAAGCCTTTCTCGCCTGGGAAGAGAGAGCAACGCAAGTCTTGTAGGACTCGGTGTCATGGGGCTTGCCCAGACATGCCATGCACCTGTTGTGCTGGTCAGCGATAGAGTGGCAGGACATGAGGCACCTTTTAAAGCCTGATCTCTTTGACATGACTACAAAGATGTGGCAGCCCGAGGACTACCAAAAGGCAGGAAGCCCCAAAGAAGAAAAATCCAACTATAACTTTAAATACAGTAAACTATTTAATGAGAAACACATTTTACTTAGAGTTAAGTAAAGAACTTCCTAATTTGTCACGGGCAGTTGGAAGGAACTGAGGTGGGGAGGTTCTGCCTCCTCCTTTTATCTTCCCCCATTTCACAAGATGAAAAGCCCTGATGGGGAGGAGGACTAGAAGTACCGAGGTGGAACCTCGGCTCTAGATTGTTCCAGGCAACCTGCCTGGAAACTACCAACGAAAAGGAGTTTCCTAGCAGTGAGAATCGCAGAGCGCCTCAAAGAAGAACTAGTTGCCTTCCTAGAACTATCCTGTTGAAATAAGGGACTGTTAAGCTCCATGAAGAAAATGTTGCAAGAAACTTCAGATCTTGTTTATTTGTACCAAAAGGGACCAATCTATATGTTAACTGCCAGTTGAGAATTTTAGGGGGGTACTTCCAAATCGCACAACCTAGAATTGTCATATATCAAATTAAAGCTTGAGAATTATAGATTTGCCATCAATTGTAAAAAAAAAATATTTATTTGTAAGTAAAACAATTTATAAAATAATGGCAGCCTAGGGCAGTGATCATAATAAGAGTACAAAAATATAAAATGCCACACACAATAGCAAAATAACCCATTAGAAACCCAAGATAAAAATACCCTTGACCCTAAAGAAAAAACCTCTTCCCCCTAAACCTCTTCCCCCTACCCACCTCCCTCACCAAACACCTGGCGAAACAGTCATGTTTTACGCTGTCAGCAGGAGAAGATTCAGAGAGACGCGAACCTCTACCAGGAGGAAATTGCCCCCTGGGAAACCAGGAGAGGCCTTCACTCCCTTGGCCCTTCCCACCAACATCACCTCCATCTGACGGTGCTGGCGAGGGTGGTTAACACGTCCTTGCTGCAGGGGAGGTTGTCACCTAGCCTCAAGGAGGCTGTGGTGCGCACCCTGCTGAAGAAACCATCATTGGATGTGGACACACTCGCCAGCTGCCAACCTGTCTCTAACCTTCCCTTTTTAGAGAAGGTTATTGAGCGGGCGGTGGCGATCCAGCTCCATGCACACCTAGATGGCATTGGTTTCCTGGACCCTTTTCAATCTGGGTTCTGCCCCGGTTATGGCACCGAGACGGCATTGGTGGCCTTGGTCGACGATCTCTGCTGGGAGATGGATGCAGGATGTTCGACATTTCTCATCCGGCTAGATCTCTTCGCCGCTTTTGACACCGTGGAGCATGGGCTGCTGTTGAGACGGCTGCGTGACCTGGGGGGTCTGGACGGGACTGTTCTTGAATGGTTCCATTCATTCCTCTTGGGGAAAAGCCAGCGGGTAGTGTTGGGAGCGGAGACATCTTGCCCCTGAACTTTATCCTGCAGCGTTCCGCAGGGTTCTATTCTGTCTCCATTGTTATTTAATGTATATATGCAGCCCTTGGGGGAGGTCGTGAGAGGGTTCGAGGTGCAATGTCACCAATATGCGGATACTCAGCTGCACCTCTCTTTTTCAACTGACCCAGACCCTGCTGTCTCGGTGCTATCCCAGTGTCTGGAGGCCGTGGCGGAATGTGGCAGAACAGACTGAAGCTCAACCCCAATAAGACGAAGGTGATGTTGGTGGGGAGAGCGAGGGATGTGTTAGCCCCCCCGATTGGGGGGGGGTTCGCCCTCCTATAGCCCAGCAGGTTCGGAGTTTGGGGGTGGTATTGGACGCAGATCTCCGCCTGGAGCAACAGGTGGAGGTAGTGGCGAAGGCCGCCTTCCGCCAGTTGTACCTGGTACGGAGGCTGCGTCCGTACGTCTCCGGCCCGGACCTGGCCTCCCTCGTCCATGCCTTTGTCACCTCGAGGCTGGACTACTGCAATGCGCTCTACATGGGGCTGCCCTTGTTCCTAGTTCGGAGGCTGCAGCTAGTGCAGAACGCAGCAGCCCAGCTCCTTTCGAGGATGGGCTGTCGGGAACACATAACACCTGTGCTCCAGACTCTGCACTGGCTGCCGATAGCGAGCCGAGTTCAAGGTTTTGATATTGATCTACAAGGCCCTTCATGGTCCGGGCCCCTCGTACCTCAAGGGCCGCCTCTCTCTCCGCGCCCCAGAGCGGCTCCTTTGGTCCACCGGGGGTGCCTTCCTGGAGATCCCCCATGTTAGGCGGGGGGCCACAATGGAGAGGGCATTCTCAGTGGCCGGGCCGCACCTTTGGAATTCCCTCCTGGAGGAAGCTCGCCTGACCAAGCCTGTTAACATTCCGGCGAATTTGCAAAACCTGGCTGTTCACCCAGGCCTTTGGGATGGGGGGGGGTTATCCCCCTCCACCCTTATTTATTGTATTAATTCATTCATTTGTTCCTTTGCCCTGTTTTAATTGCTGCAATTTTATGAATGTTTTTAAATGTTTTATACTGGTATTTTTTTTTATTATTTTTGTTTTGAGAGTGTTAGCCACCCCGAGCTGTTTCAGGAGGGGCGGGGTAAAAATAGGGTTAAATAAATAAAATAAATAAATCTTGTCGGGATTCCGCTTCAGACAGCTCACCCTCATCCAATACCCCACCACAGCCAGACACCAGGAACACACCGAGACTGCGGGCCTGGGCCCAATGAAAAAACAGAGGTAGAGTTGGGGGTCAGCAGCGTACTGATGACACCAGACCTCAAATCCTCTCATGATCTCGCCCAAAGGCTGCATGTGCACGTTGAACAGCAGAGAGGACAGAATGGATCCCTGTGGAACTCCGCACATGAGATCCCGGGGGGTGGGAGGATGACGTGCAATCCCCCAGAACCACATGTCAAGTTCTTCTGGCCAGGAAAGAGCAGAACTGTTCAAGAACAGTTCCGCACACCCCAGCATGATCCCGCAGGCAAGTCTCCAACATCTCATGGTCAACTGTGTCAAACGCTGCTGAAAGATCTAACAAAATCAAAAGGGTGGACTGACTTCAGTCCAGCTCCCAGCACAGATCATCAACCAAGGCCACAGGCACAGTCTTCAGTGCCATAGCCAGGACGGATGATTAACTGTGGGGGATCGAGGAAACCGATATGGTCCAGATGCCTCTGGAACTGCTGGTCCACTACTCGCTCAATCACTTCCCAAAAAAAGTAAGGTTAGAAACTGGCCAATAACTGGCAAGAGCATCAATGTCTAGAGATGGTTTCTTGAGCAAAGGTCATACCACAGCCTCCTTCACACATCCCCTGACCTTGCCCTCCACAAGGGAGGCATTGTCAACCCCCTCCAGCAATGGCCCCAACATCTCCTGGCTGGCTTTCACCAGTCAGGATGGGCAACGGTCAAGTTCACAAGTCGTGGCCCTCATAGCCCCCAGCATCTCCACCGCATCGGTGAGCGATACCTGCTAAAACCAATCACATAAAACCAGACCAGACTTCAGTCATCCCTACTGCATCAAACGCAGCATCAAAATCATGGTGGATATGAGCAATTTTATCTGAAAATTGTCAATAAACATGTCACAGCGAGCACCGGAAGATTCTAGTTCCAGACGGAGAAAGGCTGGACTGACCAGCCCCTTTACCACCCGGAAAACCTCAGCTGGCTGCAACTTTGTAGATGATATGATAGTATCCAAGAAATTCCTCTCTGCTGCCCGCACAGCTATGGCATAGGCCTTTAACGCGGCTTTGTGCTACAATTGGTCGGCTACGTCGCTCAAACCATCTCCCCTCCTGCTTCAGCTGACGCAAGTCCTCCATGAACCACGGGGCCCTACACTGCCTACATCTGGGAAGCGGACACCTGGGAGCTGTCCAGTTGATGGCCTCTGCCAAAAAGATGTTCCAAAGGGCAACGAGGTCGAGCTATCTGCCACTGAGGTCAGAAGGTATATCCCCCAGAGCATTCCAGAACCACTCTGGTTGCGTAAGTCTCAGGGGGCAGATCATTCTATTAGGTTCCGCACCATGCTGGGGGCTGACATACACCAGGAGACTGGCCCAAAGGAGATAATGGTCTGTCCATGACAAGAGCACAGATGATATCTCCCACACTAACAGACCTCCATCTCAAAGCCAGTGCAAACACCAAATCCAGAGTATGCCCCCACAATAAAACAATACTTTTATAGAGCTTTTAAAGCAGTGATCCCAACTTTCTAAAAGTAGTGATGCACTACAGTCTGCAAGTACAAGTGCCTCAGTCATGAGCAAGGAGCCATCCAAACATGGCAGGAATATATACTTAAAATGTTGGTTTCAAAGATGTAGCATTTTTCAGGAATACACCCAAGAAAAAAATTGGAAGTGTTCAACCTGGTTGAATTTCTGTCCCAAGCCATACCACAAATTGTTTTTCCACTTGTTTCTTTGACTTATCTAAGCCCCTTTGTACTTCGCTATTGTTCACAATAAGGTTAGAGTCAGATATTTAACGGCTCACAAAAGAAGTTATTTGCTTTGAAGATATGGCAGATCCCAAACAAGTATTAATTCATCTGAAGCTCAAAAGCCAGCTTTTCAGATAGGCTCCCCCAATAAACCACCCTACTTTGAAGTTTTCCAATAGAGGCTAAAAGAATACAGAAAAAGAATTCAGTCTGTCACTACTGCAGAGCAATTCCTGTAGTCAGCCATTTGTGTTCACCAGTCTTGCAGCACTCCCTTTATGCAGGGAGGTCAGGATGCAATTTCTTGGCATTCCATGGGCCACATGCACTGCCTCAGATGTGTAAGCGTAAAGTGTTCCAATCAAACTTTTTTGTAAAACAAACATCTGATGGAGTTTTATTTCTTGGATGTAAATTAGTTTCACCATATCTACAAATGCTGATGATACCCCTTGATAACAAGTCATTCAAAAAATGTATTCCCTAGAATAAAAAAAAAATTGCACAGGATGCAAAGGGGAGATGAGCAAGATACAACCCACAGGGGAAATGGCACCAGGTTTTCAACTAACCTTAAGTTAGTGAAACTCCTATTTAAGACACTTCTTCAGTTTCTAGCAATTTCCTTTTAAGTTACCCGATTAGATTGAAATCTCATATGTTTGTTTTTGGCATTTCCCACTTTTCTAGACAAATGTAAGTCAAGTGACTTGCCAAAAGGGAAGATGAATTTCAGTTGGAACAGAACCTGGGTCCTAGCGATTAAACAGGTCTTCCCAGTAACTGAAGTTAAACACCAAATCAACAATGGGTAGAAACTGTCTTCTGTCCACATTTCCCTTCTTGCATTTAGCTGATGGGCGGTTGGCGGGAGGGGGGGTTAAAAAAAGAAAAGAAAAAATCTCCATACAAATGTTAATGGTCTCCCACCCCTTTTGCACTTCCAGAAGTTTAGTTTAGTTTATTTTAAATTTATATCCCGCCCCTCCTGCCCTCAGGGCAGCCCGGTTAATGTCCTGCAGTACCCAACTTGTGCTGAGCCATCCCAACATGAACTGGACTGGTGAGGTGATGTACCTATGATGCAGAAGCAGAGAATGCTTCTAGGAAGAGGAGGTTTTAGACTCCATAATGAATAAAGTGGGTCTTACCTTTTCTCCACATCCCCACTCCTGAGCTGACATAGGTACTCACTGACCTGAACAGTTCAGTACACAAGGACTCGTGAATGAAAAACAAAGGTAACTTACATGCAAACTTTTGCTGAAGCGTACACTCAAGATGTTGTCTACACTTCGCTCCTTGTAGGGTGTTCACCTTTAATCCATTGTGGATGTTGGCCCCTTTTGCCACACCGATTAACAGTCTTCTACTCACTGGACCCAATCCATGCCTTGGGCATGCACCATGCAAAGGTTCATGTGTGCAATAGCTACCCAAGTGTTACGCAAGCCTTGCATACCTTGTGTGTAGCATGCCCAGGTCATACACATGCTGCGTGTGAGGTATGCAATACATGCACAACACTCACACATGTGCACCTTGCAAACATTACATGCACATGGAATGGGCTAGTACAGTACATGCACAAGGCATGAGTATACTTTTCCTCGGCTCTTTATATCTACAGACAGCACCAACAGCTCTAAGTATTTGCTTAGACAAATACTTAAGTGATGAGACTTAGATATATTTTTTTTTAAATATCCCCCTTTCCATCATTGGGTATCAAGCAAAAAAATAAAACTCTTAACAATTGAAGTTACCTTTAAAAAGCTGTTTGGCACAGAAAGATTCAGCAGAATATAATTGTGACTGGGCTAAAATAGAGACCTAACATGGTAATCTGAAGCTGTCAATTACAGGGTGCCGATTAAGAAAGATTAAACTACACCACAGAAGACCAACAGTAGAGGACTGCATGTCTGAGTGACCCAGGGTCACCGTTAGGACTGTGCATGCAGTCAAGTATTTGTATTAGGGCTGAAACTTAAGGTAGGAAGAGGACCAATCTGCCTGTGTGGCTAAATGGTGAGGTGAAGGAGGCTATTGGAGCCAAAAGGGCATCTTTTTAAAAATGGAGAATTCCAATGAGGTAAATAGGGAAGAGCATAAGTGTTGCCAAAGTAGATTAAAAAAAGTTAAGGCAGGCAGGCCAAAAAGGAATTTGCGGAGCAGTTTGCTAAAGATGCTAAGCCTAATAATAAAAACTTTTTCAAGTACATCAGAAGCAGCAAGACAGTTGGGCTGTCAGATCACCAGTGGTTGAAAGGGGTGCTTAGGGAGGAAAAGGACATTGCAGAGAAGCTGAATTACTTCTTTGCTTGGGTCTTCACTGCAGAGGATTTTGGGGAGATACCCACGCCTGAACCTTACTTTGTAAGTGATTAATTGGAAGAGCCGTCACAAGTCACCAAGACTCTGAAGGAGGTCCTAGAGCAAATTGACAAACTAAATACTAACAAATCATCAGGACCAGATGGTATTCACCCCTGAGTTCTGAAGAAACTCAATTATGAAATTGCAGACCTACTGTTAGTAATTTGTAACCTATCGCTAAAATCTGCCACTGTATCAGAGGACTGGAGGGTGGCAAATGTAACCCTGATATTTAAAAAGGGATCCACAGGTGATCCTGGAAACTACAGACCAGTAAAAGTTGGACATCTGTGCCGGGCAAAATTGTGGAAACTATCATTAAGAACAGAATCGTTGGGCATGTTGATTAGTGGTGTCTTAATGGGGAAGAGTCAACATGGATTTAGCAACAATAAGTCATGCCTCACTAATCTGTTGGAATTCTCTGACCGTCTAAATAAGCATGTGGACAAGGGAGACCCGGTAGATATAGTGTACCTGGATTTCCAGAAAACATTTGATAAGGTCCCTATTGAGAGACTCTTGAGGAAATTAAAAAGTCATGGGATAGGAGGTAGTGTCTTACTATGGATCAGTAACTGGTTAAATGATAGGAAGCAAAGAGGAGGACTGAATGGTCAGTTTTCACAATGGAGAGATGTAAAAAGTGATGACACAGGGATCTGTATTGGGACAGGTGCTGTTTAATGTATTCATTAATAATCTGGGAAAGGGCATTAAGAGCGAGATGATCAAATTTGCAGATGACAAGTTATTCAAGATAGTTAAAACATGAGCAGACTGATGAACTGCAACAGGATCTTACGAGACTGGGTGCCTAGACATCTAAATGTCAGACGAGATTTAATGTGGACAAGTACAAAGTGATGCACATAGGGGAAAATAACCCAAACTATGAGTACACAATGCTGGATACTAAGCTAGGAGTTACCACTCAGGAAAAGGATCTGGGAGCAATTGTGGGCAATACACTGAAATCCTCAGCCCAATGTGCAGCAGCAGACAAAAAAGCAAACAACGTTAGGAGTTTTTCACAAAGGGATAGAGAATAAAACTGAGGATGTCATAATGCCTCTATACAAATCGACAGTACGCCCGCACCTGGAATATTGCGTGCAGTTCTGGTCGCCTCATCTCAAAAAAGACAGATCCGAACTAGAAAAAGGTACAGAGAAGGGCAATGACAATGATAAAGGGTATGGAACATCTTCTGTATAAAGAAAGGCTTGACAAGTTGGGTCTCTTCAGCTTAGAGAAGAGAAGACAGAGGGGACATGATAGAGGTTTATAAAATCTTGAGTGGTATGGAACGAGCAGATGGGAAATTATTATTTATCCTCTCAAATAGTACTTTAACTAGAGGA
This sequence comes from Sphenodon punctatus, assembly GCA_003113815.1. Taxonomy (NCBI): domain Eukaryota; kingdom Metazoa; phylum Chordata; class Lepidosauria; order Sphenodontia; family Sphenodontidae; genus Sphenodon; species Sphenodon punctatus. The sequence goes on from QEPC01008309.1 coordinate 9,284,303, forward strand.
CACTCCATGAAACTAGCTGCCAGCAGATTTAAAACAAATAAAAAGTACTTTTTCACTCAACACATAATTAACTTATGGAATTTGTTGCCAGAGGACGTTGTAAGAGCCAGGAGTATAGCTGGGTTTAAAAAAGGACTGCATAAGTTCTTGGAGAGTAGGTTCATTAATGGCTATTAACCAAGCAGCTTACGGGATGAACTTCTTACTGTCGGGAGTTGGGGTGAACAACGGGGAATGGATTGCCCATTGTGACTGTTGGTTCTTCTCCCATGAGATAGAGGCTGGCCACTGTTGCAGGACAGGATGCTTGGCTTGATGGACCATTGGTCTGACTCAGTATGGCACTAATGTTCTTAAACTTAATTCTCGGTTTCTCATGGTTCTTTATGAGAATTACAATTCTCATCTCGTTCTTGAAAATGAGACAATCAGCTGGATTCTTGCAGAGAAAAGCAATAATTATGAAAAACAAAATACCTAGTGCTGATGAGAGGAGAGGGCGTGAGGAAGCCACAGTTCCCTGCCCAGCTTTCTTACCTTATCTGGGGCTGGCAGCTGTTTCAGTGGGGAAAGCTTTCCAATGGCCAATTTTCAGGAATGGGAGGGGGGAGAGCATGAGTGAGGGGCAGACTCAGCAGGTATCTTAGCATTCTATTGGCAGGCAGGCGTCAACCCTTCTTTCCCCCCCTCTCCCCCCCCCCATCTAGAAAGACAGAGGAGTACTGTGGTTGATTTGTACATGTTTACCTCATGTAGGTTTGGAAATAGATGGGAGGGGGAGAGCTGAACAGAAGAGGCTGTCTCAGCACAGCTTTTCAGCATTCTATTGGCTGCTGACTCCTGCTAGCCAACAGAATGCTAAGTTGTCAGCCGAGTCTGCTCCCTCCCATTCCTGAAAGTTTGTTATAAAAAAAAACTTTCCCCATAGGAGGCAGGTGCCAGTCCCAGACAAAATAAGGAAGCTGGGCAGGGAGCAGCATGGCTTCCTCCTCCCTCCCCCTCTTAAGTTTCTCCAAGCTGAGACACAAGTCTTGGCATGGGGGCGGGGGAGAAATCTCATAATACTCTGAAATCAGGTGGAAAGGTCTGTGAGATCTCAACCCTGATTCTCAATTCTCACAATTTTAATGAGAATAAAATCTAATCTTGATTCAGCCCTAATTTGTATCTTTCATTTTACATTTATTTGTAACTTTGCCTGTGTTCACTGCATTTCTCCCATCAATATGCTGATGACACCCAACTGTACCTCTCTTTTTCAACAGACCCAGGCCCGGCAGTCTCGGTGCTTACTCGGTGCTTGGCGACTGTGGGGGATTGGATGAGGGCTAATCGACTGCGGCTGAATCCTGACAAGACGGAGGTGATGTTAGTGGGTAAGGAAATGGAATTGGCGGCCCCCATCACTGATGGGGTTTGTCCTCCATTGACCTCCCAGGTACGGAGTCTAGGGGTGCTCCTCGATGTGCAGCTCCGCCCGAATCTCCAGGTGGAGGCTGTGGCGAGGAGTGCCTTCCGCCAGTTCCATCTGGTGCGACGGCTTCGGCCGTTTGTTTCGGACTCTGACCTGGCCGCAGTCATCCATGCTTTCATTACCTCTCGACGAGACTACTGTAACGCGCTCTACGTGGGGCTACCCATGGTGACAGCTCAGAAATTGCAGGGGTGATGGGTGGGGGGTAGAGGGTAGCTGCTTTTTCTGTTTCCTCCTTTTTGTGTGTTTTAATTGTTTTTATTGTTGTAAGCCGCCCCGAGCTGTCTGTGGCAAGGGGGCCGGGGTAATAAGTTTTTAAAATAAATAAATAATAAATAAATCACAGTCAATGTGGAAAATGCAGTGAACACGGGTCTCTGCGTATGGGTTATTTTGGCACAGAAGTGCAAGGAGGCTCTGCAGTCAAAATTGCTGCTAAGACTGCTACCAATTTTTAAAGGGGAGCACTGGTTGGGGGAGGGTGAAGAATATGGCTAGTTTAGTGTGGAGGTTGTTGGCTTAGGGAGGGTGGAACGGGGCATGGGCCTGGCTCAGGCGGAATTACTATCCTAAGGGACAGTGAGGCATGCTGCTGGCTTGGAGAGGGGAAAGTGGAACATGGTGCAGGCTCAGGGATGGAGGGAGAGAAATGTGGCACACGTCTGGCTTGCGGGGGGGTGTCACTGACTTTGAGGTATTGGGATGGCTCAGCAAGGGGTCACTGGCTTAGGACGGGGGAATGAGGTATGGTTCTGACTTGGTGCGAGTTTTCTGGCTCAGAGGGGAGTCACTGACTTGCAGGAAGTGGGATCCCTAGGTAGGAAGAGAGCTGTGGGGCTAGCTATAAAGGGGGGGGAGGGGTCCACTGGCTTGTTGGAGGGGGAAATGAAACTGCCATGGACTCACCATTTCTTCCTGGCTGGGCCACGCCTGGCTGAAGAGCTGGAGACTGCAGTTCTGAGACAGCAGTGGCCCCTGCAGGCGGGGATGACTCACTACGGGCTCCCCAAGCAGGTGGCTAAGCTGAAAGTTAGACAGCAGCCCATCTCTAAGCCAAAGATGTGTTGCATTCTTGGAGATCCAGTTCAAGATCTTGGATATGTTTTTTGGGAAATGTTGGGTTCACTTGAAAACTGAATACATAGACCTAGTATTTGTATTTTGAATGTGGAACCCAAAAAAGGTGCTCTTTGCATTTGTTTGTGTTTTCTCAAAACCCTAACACACAGCCCTAGTCACCATTTTGATCTTTAGGATATTACTACAGCCATGTTTAAGTTTTGTGTCACATCCTAGAGATTGTCCAGTTTTGCATATTCAGCCACTTAGCTATTTCAACAAGACTTTGTTCTGGGTGATTTATTATTTATTTTAATTTTTACCCCACCCTTCCCACCAATGGTGGCTCAACATCAAGATATAAAATACAAATTAAAAGCCACCAAAATATAGAACACTCCCCAGCTCCTCTCCACCCCAAGCTCCTAACTCACCCTCCCTGAACCCCCACTGCCAAACCCCCTCATGACCACCAGTTTTACACTGCCTCCTAAAGGTACTCAAGCCAGGACATAAACAAGCCTCCTGGGGAGAGAGTTCCACAGTTGCGAAACGGTGGTCAAGAACATCCTCCTTGCTGTGGAGACCAGGTTGAAGACGGGTACCTCCAGACAGGGATCCCCAGCCAACCGCAAAGGCTGCAATGGGACACGGTAGACCAGGTGATCTGCTAGACAAGTGTGTCCCAAGAAGTTTAGGGCTTTAAAGGTCAAAATCAGCACCTTGAATTGTGCTCAGAAGAAGAAGACAATCAGCAACCAGTGCACATTGCGGAGCACTCAGCAAGCCATCCCTGTAAGGAGCCAGACCGCCATATTCTGCACCAGCTGCAGCTTCTGAACAGTCTTCAACAGCAGTCCCACGTAGAGCGCATTGCAGTAGTCTAGCCTCGAGATAATGAAGGCATGGAGGATGGTTAGAAAGAAGAAGAAAAAAAAAAGCAAGATGCACATGCTTGATTCCAATACACACAGTTAATGACATTTACCGAAGTGGATCAAGAATTACTGATTACAAGCTCACTCTCATACTGGGAAGGATGCAGTACTGGATAAGGCCTCAGAGGGCCTCGGTGGGAGGGAGGCTGTAGATACGGGGCGGACCACTTCATTTCCAATTGATCCAGGGGCGTTAGTTTTTATAATTGGTTTTGCTCCCTTTGGAACTCCACCACTTTGGGATTCGAAGTACAAAACTCAACATCATACTGCTAGGATTCTGGACCACCCTTTCTCCCCAAATTGTATTACACGAGTATGTATACTCCCAGGGGCCTCTAACAACCAATGGCTGGTAATTTATTTCCGTACCCCTCAGATACCTGAAAATCTATTACTATCTAAAGGCCCGGTTTGCATATTGGGGTGTCCAGCTGCAAAGGGTGCATATAAACTCAGCAATCACTCCGTTTTTGAATTTACAACGTAAGGATATGAGCTGCTTTGAGACTAGGTCCCCTGCCTCTTTTTTGGGCAGAGGACCATTTGTACCCGTAGCTAATTCTGGCCAGTCTTGTCGGACCTTTGTCGTGCAGAGCTCAGTGTTTAAGTCACCAGAGAGAAGCCCCCAGAGGCACACACACACACCCCATGTCCCTTCCTATTCAGACGCCCGGCCCCCGGAGGTTTTTCATAGACTCGAAAATGGGCACCGAGATTACTCGGGGAGTCTGCTCTCGAAGGGGGAGGTGATGGTTAGGAAGGTTTCAACTGATCTGGGGATGTCCCAGCAGAATATTGCTGTAGAAACCAGACAATTAGAGGGATCCAGGGATAAGCATCCGGAGGTGAGAACAGATCTGACACAATGACTGGCGCTGGGGGCAAATTGTGGCTTTTTTGCACTTTGCTCCTGGAATATTGCAGGGTGGGCAAGGCATAGAATGGAGCCGGACTTCATTTCCTTGGCCCAGAAATATCATGTACTATTGCTGCAGGAGACTTGGGAAAAGACTCCACTGGAATTAGATGGGTTTACCGCTTACAGTTTGCCAGCAGTCTCTTATAATCAGCATGGGAGGGCATGTGGAGGTCTTGGTTGCTTTGTCGCCCAGCCCTCTCCATTTAAGGATATTGTGATCATATCATTACCACACCTTGCTCTAGGTTTTGTTGCCACTCTGGGTCCCAATAAATGGGTGATTATTACAATTTATGTACCACCTTGTAATGCAGGCTCATTTAGGAAGAATAGCTGGGATTTAATGGACAACTTTCTTGATCAGTTGTGTACAGATCATCCAGGGGCCCTCTTAATTCTGGCTGGGGATTTCAACTCCAGGATTGGACCAGATATGACCCTTAGTCTCTTTTGTGATATGTCTTCTTTACCGCCAGCTGGTGTACTTAAGACGAGGGTTTCAAAGGATTTGCGAATTAACTCCTCAGGAATCAGATTAGCAGAGTTGGCTCTTGCCCATAATCTTAATTTTTTGAATGGTGCTGGTTTTAGGGACTGGCCGGGAGAATTTACCTATGTAGGGCCTACAGGCTCAAGCACTATTGATTTTGTTATGGTTTCAGCATTAGCTCTGCCTTACGTTACCGATTTTTCTGTTGGAATGGAGCTCTTGGGAGATCATTTCCCACTTCACCTTTTAATTGGGGATAGTCGGCAAGATACTGTACCTAGTAGTAATCCCCTTCCGTTGTTAGAAGGTTTAGAAATCCGTAAAGCACCTCCTTGGAATACTGATATGGCCTCTAGGATTACTTTGTTGATCCAACAGCCACATATAATTAACCTTAGGAATTTATTGATCTGGGCCAATGATTGGGGTGAGATAGTTGATAGATATGGCCAGCTTTCTGCTGGTCTCTCTCAACTGACTAAGGTGGCTGATAACCCTAGCAAGCCATCCATAAAGACACAAAATTTGGTTTGATAAGGATTGCCAGGCTCTTCGAACCAAATTGAAACGCCAATATAGGATTTATAGGCAGGCTTCCCTATCTAAAATGCCCTTGGAGTATACTTCACTGAAAAGGGAATATAGACTCCTGATCAAGGGAAAGAAAAAGGCTTATCGTGAGGCACAGTCGGCAGAACTTCTTCAGGCCTCCGACCTAGAGGATGCGAGGACCTTTTGGCAGATAATAAAATGTACCATCAATCCTGGCCCAAAGGTATTTGATCATCTGATTGCCCCAGAAATCTGGGTGAGACATTTTATGGCTCTCTTTCAGACTACAGAAGATAAGACAGGAGGAAGAGTCCTCGACCCTAAGCTGGAGAGATGTAGAGATGCTCCCCCCTTGGCCGCCGGTGATGGAAGGGGAAGTGGCTGAACGGATTGATTCATTCCAAGTAATAAGGCGCCTGGCCCAGATTTAATCCACATCAACTTCGTCAAAGAGCATAGAGGCTGGTGGCTTCCTTTGCTTGTTAAATTATTTACAGCCATAAATAACTCTGGCAAGATTCCGCTTATATGGGTTACTGCCTTGGTGGTGCCCATTTTCAAGAAGGGATCAAGGGAAGATCCTGAAAATTATAGGCCCATTAGCCTTCTATCAGTCATTGGGAAAATTTATGCAAAGTTCTTACTGCATAGGCTAGTGGGGTGGATGCAGCAGGAGGGGATTATTGCCCCAGAGGAAGCCGTATTCCAATGTGGACGCTCCACTGTGGAGCAATGCCTCATTTTGTATCATCTGGTGGCAAAGTACAGAGCGCGGAGTGGAGCGGTATATGGGCCTTTTTAGATCTAAGGGCTGCCTTTGACTCAGTTGACAGGGAGATCCTGTGGAGTAAACTGCAGGACTCTTCTGCTGACTGAAGGCTGGTGTATCTTATATGCGCTCTGTACTCGTGCTCTGATTTGAGGGTGAGGGTCGAGCCACGGGGACATGTTACTTCATCGATTCGTGCCTGCTCTGGAGTTAGGCAAGGCTGCGCCCTCGCACCAATTCTTTTCAATTTTTACCTAAATGCAGTTATTCCCAAAATGGCTGTTCCAACTTGTTTCCCCCTGAAACTGGCAAACAGACCAACTGGTTGTCTCTGCTACGCAGACGATGTGGTACTCTTATCACAGACTCATGTGGGTTTAAATAGGCAACTTAAGATTTTTGCCGATTTCTGTAAAGGACAGAGATTGACACTTAACTATCAAAAAATCAAAAATTGTTGTTTTCTCATTAAGGAAGAAAATCTACAGATGGGCCATAGGCTCACAGGAGATTCAACAAGTTACAACCTTCCAATACCTAGGTATAGTGTTCAATCGATTACTTACCTGGAATGATCATGTGCATAAATGCCTGACAGCGATTAAGGACCCAGCTCGTGCGATCTACAATCTTTTTGCACAACAAGGCAGAGTTGTACTAGTACCCGCTTTGTCTATAACAGTCAAATCAGGTCACAGGTTTTGTATAGTGCAGAGCTGTGGGCCCCTTTTGGCAGGAAGAGCCTGGACTCTGTGCAGTCCAGGTTCCTGATGGGGCTTTTAGGTAATAATATCAAGGGGACCCCGCATGCAGCAGTGAGGTTGGAGCTGGGTCAAAGGGGATGGCAGCAGATGGCCCTTGAGCTAGCCCTTAAGATGTGGTGCAGGATTTTCACCGGACAGGGGTCTGAGCTTTTGAGGGAGCTTGGCTGCGATACCTATGTGAGCCCATGGCAGAGGAGGGTTGAAGCTTGCCTTCAAGAAATGGGGCTCTCGGGAGTACCTGATGCATAAACCCCCAGTAACAGTCTTGAGGGAGGTACTCCAGAGAGCAGAGGACACTGATAGGCAGATGGCTGTCTCTTATACACATCTAGATGTGTATAAGAGACAGATCATCAGGTACCTCTCCCTCGTTGTATGGCCTTGTATCTTACTATGCCAATTCCTGTCAGAGCTAAGAGCTTGATCTTTCAGGCAAAAGTAAATGCAGTGCCATCTAAGGTACTAGAGGGTCGCTTTTTGGGGCTTCCCTTCTCGGAACGACTCTGCCCGTTTGATCAAGTGGAGGTGGAGACGCCTGGACACGTTACTGTATTGTCATCTATATGATGACATCAGGGAGAAATTCCTGCAACCAATTTTGACCCAGATCCCGGGGAGATCGGAGGAAGTAACTTTAAATTACTTGTTGAATAACTCAGACCCAGAACGAACTGGGCTTCTTGCAGAATTTCTCCTCCAAATGTCATATGCACGGAGGAGATTCCTGGAGTTTAGATCGTCTACGGAAGATTCGTTATAGACCCTTTCATCTGGTCTGTGCAGGTGGTCTTATCTTTGGAGGGGATTCAAGTTTGATTTAGGTCTTAGGTATTTGGGTAGACGAAATAGGGCCTGCTTTTCATAGGGGAATGTTAGATGTATCTGGCCGGGGAGGGATTAAGCTCCCCTGGTTTATTTCCATATCCAGGCCATTTGGTATTTTATTAATTAAACCAACGGTTTTAGTTTATACTATTAATGTTTCATATGTTATGTATTTTGTTTTGTTGTTTGTATGCAATGACCGTGTGTCAAGCTTAATAAATATATCTATCTATCGGGGAAGCATCATGACTTGGATACAAAAGGATTCGCCTCCCGATTTTGATCCTCTACTCAGTATCATACCTCCCAACATTTTGAAAGGCTGAAGAGGGGCAAGTCCTGCCCCACAGCCAATAAGTTCTACCTCTCAACAGGTAAGCCCCTCCCCCTCACACCTCCCAACATTACAAAGTCAAGGCAGGACTCAGACATTGGGGCCACTGGGGCTGTCGACACCTCCCTGCCTTATGGTAGGGTGTCGAATGCCCTTAAAAATGTGGTTTTCCAACCCTGCTTAAGAAGCCATCTTTGGATGCCGACTCCCCAGCTAGCTATTGGCCCATCCGTAGCCTTCCTTCTTTAGGGAAGTTTATCGAAAGAGCCGTTGCCCGACAGCTCCAGGTTCATCTCAACACTGTCTGATTTCTGAACCCATTATAGTCAGGCTTTCAGCCTGGGTATGGAATGGAGACCACACTTGTGGCCTTGGTCGATGATCTGTGCCTGGAGATTGACAAGGGAAATACTACCCTTTTGATCTTGTTAGATCTTTCAGTGACTTTTGATACAGTTGACCACGAAGTAGTGTTGTCACAACTGCAAAACCTAGCAGGGGTGCACAGGACCCCTCGAGTGGTTTCATTCCTTCCTATTATGGACGATTGCTTGTCATCCTCTTAGGACCTCCCCTGTGGAGTCCTGCAGAGTTCTATTCAGTCTCCCCTCTTGTTCAACATATACATGAGGCTGCTGGGTGAGTTAATTTGAAGTGTGGAGTGAAGTATCATCAACATGGCGAGGACACAGATCTACCTCTCTTTTTCATCCGACTTAGGCGCTGCAGTTTTGGTGCTTACCCAATGCCTGGGCTGCTGTTAGGGACTGGATGAGGGTGAGTTGGTCAAAACTGAATCCAGACAAAACCGAGGTGATGACGGTTGGCTGGCCCTGTGATCTGGAGGGGATTGGGACTCCTGTTATTGATCGAGTCCAGTCCCCTCTGGTCAACCAGGTTCGCAGCCTTGGTGCTTCTGGACCCCCTACTGAGCCTGGATTTTCAGGTTGCAGTGGTGGCCAGGAACGCTTTTCACCAACTCCATCTAGCGAGGAGGCTACAGTCTTTTCTTTCTGATTCGGATCTGGCCACTGTCGGCCATACTTTCATCACCTCGAGGCTAGATTAATGCAACGTGCTCTACTTGGGACCACCGTCAATGACAGTTCAAAAGCTACAGCTGGTGCAGAATGTGGTGGCTTGGCTCCTTTTGGGGATAAGGTGCCAGGAGCAAATTACACCAGTGCTCTGATGTCTGTGCTGGCTACCTATAGCTTTCCAGGCACAATTCAAGGTGCTGCTTTCAACCTTTAAAGCCCTAGCAGTCTAGGCCCCACATATGCAAAGGGCCTTCCATACCCCATTGCTTCCCCTTTCATCAGCCAGAAGTGCCCTTCTGTAGGCATCATCTCTTAGCCATGTCCATATGACAAGGGCTCACAGGGGGACCTTCTCAGTCACTGCTCTGATGTTATGGAACTCCTTTTCCCTGGAAGTTCATTTGAGCCCAGGCTTAAGCATCTTCAGAGGCAGTGCAAGACTTTTCTGTTTGAAAAAGCATTGGGTGAGCAGGAATAGGGGTGGGCTGGATGTGGGGAATTGGGAGGTGTTCTTGGGTGGAGAGCTGTGGCCTCAAGCATTGGGGTTAAGGGTCTTTTTTGTATAAGTTTTAACATTTTTATCATACGAGAGCCACCATGAGCCTTTGGTGACATATAATTTTAAATAAAATAAATAAATAATTACAAGCACATGAACAGAAGCTCTCCTGCTTAAGTTTCTTGCCATTTCATCAACTCCCCTTTGTCCTCTCAAGTGATTTTCCTGGAACGTAACCAGGGAAGCAGTACTGAGCCTTGATGACTGAGGTGACAGATTTGGTCATTTTGTGTCTCTCTTCTGAAAAAGGAACTTCAACCCATGAAAAAGGGATAGAGTGAGTCAGCATCCTATGGTCGCCTTCAGCCATCGCAGCATTCACACCATCCAGTCACTTCTGAAACTTCTTCATGACTGCAAAGACAGCTATATAACCGAATTTCACAAAATTGCAGACCACACGAAATGTTCAGAATCTCTCTTCGTAAAGGCTGTCATCATTAAAGCTCATAATGCCAATCAGTACTGGTACTAGTAAAGGACACAAATCTCAGAGTGCATTGGTTCGGTCAGTTCTGTATTTTGAGGGTGCACCAAAATAGTTATTTCTGTAAATTATTCTATTAGTTGCATGCGTAAGTGCACCGTTCAGCCACTGCAAGGACAAGCAATATATTTTTCTCATGCAGTCAGTGCCCATGGAATGGTTGCCACTTCATATATAGGAAATTTTACTTTTCAACAGGAACAAATGTCAAAAGCTTCTTGCAATGATCCATCTTCCTTGAAACACCTTGCAAAAAATGGCAGGAACTCTGGATTAATTAGTTGAAAAACAACACACCAACCACATCCCATTGGAAGTTATACATATTTATAAGAGGAATACTCCGACAGCTTGGAAGTCTTGTGAATGAATCAGCATCAGGGATTTAGTTTGTTGACATGGTGCAGCACTCAAAGTGCAATGAAACATGGCAAAACAGGTTGATCTGAACCCATTAATTGTTCTTTTTACTGCATGAAAGCATATCCCTTTGTTAAAGTTTACTTATCCTACAGCTAATTGTGATCTAACAAGGAAACTCTAGGGGCTACAAATCAACTATAAAACCACTGAACTGGTTAAGCTTTCTATATGTATACTTTCTAACCCATTCCTTTAATTTTCTTAATTTTAAATTATAAATGTATAGTGTTGAAAATATACATGAAAAACTTTACAATTTATCACTACATTTGACAGACAACAGACCGGTTTTTTTTACCTGGGCATCAACACACAGCCTCCACTTTACAATTTAGAACAATAAGCTTTCAACACACTACAAAAGGTTCGACTATTTTTTACTGAATTGTAATCCCTGAAGTCCTCTGCCTCCTCTACTGGTTCCCTCTCCTCCTTTGCATTCAGTACAAGCTCATTGTCTTTACTTTCAAGACCCTTCATCGCCTCGCTCCCTCAACACTTGTTTCCTGCTACATTCCCATTCTATCTTTCTTCATTTTCTGCTACTTTCCATCCCAGGAACGTCATGTCTCCTCTGTCACCACCCTCACTAGCTCCCAAGAACATCTGCTCTCTTGGCTTCCTTTCCCTGCTCTTCAGTGCTGCTCCCCCACCCCCCATACCTGGAACTCCCACAACACATTTCTTCTGCTTCCTCCCCTCGCCCCCCCCACCAAACTTTCAAATCCCTCCTGAAAACTTACCTCTTTGTCAGGTTTTCCCTAGCTCCTCATCCCCAGACTGCTCCACCATCCTTTCACCCATGGTTCCTTTCTTCCCTGTAACTAAAGCTAAGAATGCACACCTATCGCTTTTCAATTTCATGAATTTATCCTCATCTCTCCCTATATTCCCCTCTCCCTTTTCTCTCCAAGACTGCAAGTCCCTCAGGGTAGGAACTGGTCTCAAAGATTGTTCAGCACCAGGTATATTGTTGGTGCTACATACTCAGTAGCAGTTAAACCTAAAACGTCTAAAAACTTTCCCAGTTTCCTCAAAAGCATTTTCAAACATGATTCTTACAGAAGTGAAGTGAATTTCCATATTAGTATCAATTGTCTTAATTTATGTTCTCTCAAAAAAACAGACTATTCTGATCAATGACTACTTTTAATTAAATCATTTATTTTAGAGCTTTTTGCCCATCCTCATAGAATGTAAGCAAAGAAACACGCATTATGACCCCTTGAGAAGTAAAATTAAATGCATATCCCAATAACCCTTGTCAAAAACCATTCGCTCAACCTGTTCACAGTGCATTGTCACTGGCCAGCCAGGCCGCAATCCTAGTTGCCAGAGGTGTCGCCATGCATGCATGGCCACGCCGTTTATGCGCAGGTCACAGGGCCATGCCGGGGGTGTATGGGATTTGCACGTATTTGAATGCGTTGGTCTACAGGGCTTGGAATCGGACCCACTGTCAGGGAAGAATAGTGTCGATCATATCTTTACTGACAGAACAGTTTATAAAATTCTTGCCTTTAATCAGCTGGTTTTCCTGGAGGCCCAATTACAAGGCTATTAGGACAGATGTTTAACAGGCTTCTTGTCACTGATTTATGTTAAACATTAGATTATCAGAACAGTTATAAGTTTTCAAAGTTAACATGAAAGTCAACATACGCTACACTCACTTCACTGATGTCACGCATGTGCTAACCCAGAGGTTCTCAAACTGTTTTGCTCCTGAGTCAAGCTGGATCAAGCCATCTGTGGATGGGGTCACAATGCTGACTTTTTTATATACTTCCTCCATTATTGTCTGGGCTCATGAGAGTTTAACTCTCAAAATGGGGTCACATCCGCAAAAAGTATGGGAATCACTGTTCCAACTCTGGTGTGGACAATGACCCACAACAACAGACTGTTCATTACACAACACAGCACGTGTCGATTAGTATGGACAATACATGTAATTTCAAATTATATAGTGGACTGTTATCCCCCATAGGAGCTGGGTCACAGATAGTGTTTTTTGTTCATACAGCCAGGGGCGGATTGGCCATTGAATGCACCAGAAGGATTCCCGGTGGGCCGGGCTGGGGGCCGGTCATGCGGTCTTTTTAAAAATTATTCTTAACAAACAAACCCAAAAAATTGTTGGTCCTGACCCCTGTAGGGTTGGGTTGTGTTGGAGGGGAGGGGGAGGGCTTACCTGACTCTCCCTCCTAGTAGCGCTGGGGCAGCAGCGGGGACAGCGATCGGGCTGGGAGATAAGGCTGTTTGTTTACAAACAGCTCCTGCCCATGTGCTGATCAGAAGGTTGCTACCTTGTAAAGAAGGTTCTTCGAGATGGCTC
>QEPC01008309.1:9301782-9334679 GCA_003113815.1 Sphenodon punctatus
CTCCTGCCCCGCTTCTCTCAGTGCAGAATTTTCAGTCTGTGCTAGGGAGAAGGGCCAATTTTGGCTATCATTCCAGCCGCGTATGCCATGCAGCATCAGCCTCGTGTCAGGGTGGTGGTGTAACTGTGATTTTTAGAGACGTGATCAGTTAGGAAGTATCCAATTGCACATATTCCTGGGATCGAGGCCCTCCATGTGGTGTTTGATTTGGCTGGGGGCAATTTGGGGATGCTGCTGGTGTACCAGGCCCCTTCCTGCCCAGCAGCATCCCTCTCCGCTCTAGCGGAGCTGGTCTCGGTCGTGGCGTTGGGCTCCTCTAGGACCTTGGTCCTGGGGGACTCCAATGCCCCTACCGACACCGGCCTTGTGGGGACGGAGGGGGAGTCTACAGGAAATCCATTAATCACAGACCTGCATTTCAGTCAGGGGCCTGGCTATCGTCCTGTTTGTTAACACCCAGAGACTCAAGCTACATGATGCAGATATCTCAAATTCACAATGAGATTTGAACTACAATTAGCCTCTGAGGTCTGGGACAAACTTTCCAAACTAAAGTAAACATGTCATACTATCAGTTTGGCTCTGTCACCAAACAGCAGCAGCAATAAGATGTAGAACCAACAAGTAATCTGCTGGGGGGCGGGAGGGGACGGATTCTTGACATCTTGATTTAAAAGCATAAACTGCTTCAAAAACTAAGGTTATTTATTTTAAAGCAGAAATGTTCATGAATATCAATACTTAGTCTGACCCTTAAAGATCATTTTGCTGTGCTAGTATGGGTTACGCTGCATTTGCAATACACATTGCCTCTGAAAGTTTAGAGTAACTGTTCTTTGTTTTATGGCAGCTGCAGCAGCATAAAAACAGTTCCAAGTTTTGGTCACTATTTAGCAAATATCCCTTCTGGTACTAGCTGTCAATGGTCTCATTTTCTGCAGATTCATAACTAGGTTGGAATGGGCCCCAATACAGGAGACTGAATGGGGCCCCATCTGCCTTCCCCCCTCTCAGCAGCAGGGAATTCAGCTGCACCACAGGGTGTGCCCTTTGAGCAACTACAAGCTGTGTCTGTTGCTGTGGGGATTGGGGCTGTCTTAATACGAGGAGCTTACTGCCACTCTGCTTTTCCCTCCCCATCTCCAGGTACCACCACCCAGGGCAGGGCCCTTTGGGCACCAGCCCGAAGGGCAACAGACGGACGCCCCTCTGCTCAACGGACACCACATCAATTATCGTGCGGCCCATCTTTGCTGTTGCTGCTGCTGCCCCGCCAATATCACTGCTGCCACTGCTGTTGATGGACCCGCTGATGGACTCATTGTTCACCGTCGATACCGCTATTTTATTGCAGTCAGCGTGTGGCCCTTAGCGGGACTGGGGGGGGGGGATTAGGGATGGGCAGCTTTTATCTTGTTTTTAACTTGTGGTTTTAAGGGGTTTGGGGGGGATGCGGTGGGTGTGGCTTGAGGGGGGAGGGAATGGGGTGTCTGGTATTGGTCCCTGGTGGAAGCAAGGTGTCCGGCCAGATGGGGGGGGGTGGGTTGGGGAATGGGGGAGGAGGAGGTCTTGGGTCGTGGACGGTATGGTCGATGGCGGCAGAGGGCTCGGGTGCCATGGGGCCTTAGGGTTCTTGTGGAACTTCAGAGAACCTACCAACCACCTGAGAAGCTAGGAGATTTGGGTCCAGNGTTCCAGGGAATCTACCTGACACCCAGTGGCAGGGAGGGGGTCAGGATGGTGGGGAGGAGATGGCCATTGAAGTTGTCTTGGGTCGTGGACGGCAGAGGGCTCGGGTGCCATGGGGCCTTAGGGTTCTTGTGGAACTTCAGAGAACCTACCAACCACCTGAGAAGCTAGGAGATTTGGGTCCAGGGTCCCTCGGTGGCGGACTGATGCTGTTAAGTGTGAGGTCCATAGTTAATAAGGCCCCAATAATCCGGGATTTGATCCTGGATGGGGCAGCGGACCTTGCATGTATAACGGAGACCTGGCTGGACGAGGAGGCGGGGCCAATTTTGGCTGATATCGTTCCAGCCGCGTATGCCGTGCAGCATCAGCCTTGCACCGGGGTGGTGGTGTAACTGTGATTTTTAAAGAGACGTGGTCAGTTTGGAGGTATCCAGTTGCACATATTCCTGGGATCGAGGCCCTCCATGTGGTGTTTGATTTGGCTGGGGGCAATCTGGGGATGCTGCTGGTGTACCAGGCCCCTTCCTGCCCAGCAGCATCCCTCTCCGCTCTAGCGGAGCTGGTCTCGGTCATGGCTTTTGGCTCCTCTAGGATCTTGGTCCTGGGGGGCTCCAATGCCCCTACTGACACCGGCCTTGTGGGGACGGAGCAAAAATTCATGACTGCCATGGCAACCATGGATTTGTCCCAGGTTGTCAGCCGCCCGACCCATGTGGGGGGACATACCCTCGACCTGGTGTTCTGTTCTGGCTTTGAGGCGGGTGATCATGTAGTGGGGGATACATCGGCTATGCCCTTGTCATGGACGGATCATTACCTCCTTCAGACCAGTCTCTCAGTACATCACCCCCAGAAGGGGAAGGTACCAGTTAGGATGGTCTGCCCTCTGAGGCTGATGGAACCTCAGCGGTTCCAGGAGGTCCTGGAGGATTTAACCCTGGATCCTGTCAGCCGCACTGTGAATGAACTCGTCCGGGTGGTGCGGGGGCTGGTCAGTCCAGCCTCCCTCCGCCTGGACAGGGACTTGTCCCATGCCCGCTGGGAGGAGTTTGCCATCTACTTTGCAAAGAAGATCGCTCGAATCCAGAGCAACTTCAACACTGGATTAGAGATAGTAGAAATGGAGCATGAGGTGATGACAGCTCTGTCTGGTTCATTTTTCTGGGATGAGTTTCAGGAAGTGACACCAGCTGATACTGTGGGGATCCTGGGCTTGGTAAGGGCCACCAGTTGTGAATTAGATCCTTGCCTGTCCTGGTTGGTGAAAGCCTCCAGGGAGACATTGGGGCCAGTGCTGGCGGGAGTGATCAACTGATGGCCGGGGAGGGGAGTTTGCCCCCTGGTCTCAAAGAGGCTGTAGTGCACCCCCTGTTGAAGAAGGCATCTTTGGATGTGGACGCACTCGCCAGTTACTGACCCGTCTCTAACCTTCCCTTTTTAGGGAAGGTTATTGAACGGGCGGTGGCCTTACAGTTCCAGGGTCACCTAGACAGCATCAGTTTTCTTGCCCCATTTCAATCAGGGTTTCGACCCAGCTATGGTACGGAGATGGCGTTGGTGGACGATCTCCACCGGGAGATGGACGCAGGACGCTCAACATTACTGGTCCTGCTAGATCTCTCGGCCGCGTTTAATACAGTGGACCATGGGCTGCTGTTGAGATGGTTGCGTGACCTAGGGGGTCAGGATGGGACCAGGTTCCAGTCATTCCTCTCAGGGAGGACCCAGCGGGTTGTCCTGGGGGCAGAAACATCTAGCCCCCGGGCCCTGGACTGTGGAGTTCCACAAGGCTCAATTCCATCTCCTTTATTGTTTAATGTATACATGCAGCCCTTGGGGGAGGTCGTGGGAGGATTTGGTGTGCGTTGCCACCAATATGCTGATGACACCCAGTTTTACCTCTTTCTCAGCTGACCCAGGCAGGTCCTGCCGTCTCCATGCTAGCCCAATGTTTGGAGGCCGTGGCGACTTGGTTGTGGCAGAGCAGACTGAAGCTCAATCCCGATAAGACGGAGGTGATGGTGGTAGGCCAAGCAGGGGAGGTGTTGCCCCCTCTTATGGAGGGGGTGCGCAGCAGGTTCGGAGTCTGGGGATGTTACTGGATGCAGACCTCCGCCTAGATCAGCAGGTGGATGTGGTGGTGAAGGTGGTTTTCCGCCAGTTGTATCTAGTACAGAGGCTGCACCCATACATCTCCAGAAGCAACCTGGCCACCTTGATCCATACCTTCATCACCTCGAGACTGGCCTACTGTAACGCGCTCTACGTGGGGCTTCTCTTGACGCTGGCCCAGAGGTTGGAACTAGTGCAGAATGCGGCGGCCCGTCTCCTAACAGGGACAGGCCGACGAGAGCACATAACACTGGTGCTCCGTGCACTGCACTGACTGCCTGTAACGTACCGAGCCAGATTCAAGGTGCTGACTTGGTGAAGTATAGATCAGCTAATAAGAGGTTGTATGCCGCCTTCTTGGATTTGAAGGCAGCATTTGATTAGATAAACAAACAGCTTTTGTGGAGGAAACTGATTCGCCTTAAGGTCGATAACAGGCTGCTTTTCCTGATCCAAGCCCTCTATAGGGAAACCACGGTAGCCATGAAGTTGAACCAAGCAGGGCAACTAACCCCGAGCATCATGGTTGAACAATGGGGTTCGACAGGGTTGTGTGCTTGCTCCTACCCTGTTCAACCTGTTCATTAATGACGTTATACCAGAAATGAGGCAGGAGAGACATTTTCCACCAAAATTGGCATCTAGATCAGTCGCCGCATTGTTATACGCAGATGATCTGGTTCTCCTGTCCCAGACTAGGGTGTGTCTTCTTAGGCAGTTGGAGGCTTTTAAAAATTATTGCTCCACGAACCACCTTGTAATTAATCATCTGAAGTCCAATGTTTTGGTGTTTTCTAGAGGTAGACAGATTCATAGGTGGCCCATAGGCGATAGGCAGCTTCAGCAACAAAAATCGTATAAATACTTGGGGCTCCATTTTTCTGTCAATGGGCAGATCATATAGGGAAGGCCGAAGTAGTCACTTGCAGCCTAACGTCAGCTATTCTTCTATGGGACGGGAAGGAAGAACTTAGAAGCGGCAGTCAAAGTTTGTGAGGCCAAGGCCAGAGCATCCCTCCTATATGAAGCAGGATTGTGGGCCCCCCTGTCGGATAGCAACTTGAATGCTATCCAATTTCGGTTTTTAAGTATACTAACTAAGTTACCAAATGGTACTCCGGCGGCAGCTGTGAGACTTGAAGTGGGGATGTGAGCTTGGTCAGCTGTGGCCAGGGAGCAAGCTTCTCTCTACTGGCTTAAGAGAAGTAGGGCTACACAGGATTCCTTGATCTGGCATATGTTTCAGGACCCTTTTCTCAGCCCATGGCATAAGGCAGTTTCGGGCCAACTAGCCCATCTGGGGTTCTCCCAGACTTATTTGGAAAAACTCCCTGCTGCTAGGCGTGAGATCATTTTTAGATCTAGAGATAGAAGCCGTCAAGAGGATTTTGCTAAAGTCGAGGGTTCTCAACACATGGCCAGATATTGCTCATTGGCCCCTCAGTTGGGTACCATGGTTCCCTATCTCACCACGACTGCCACCTTTAGAGAGAAATATCTTTTCCTTTGTGCCAGGATAAACGCGCTACCTACAAGAGTTCTCGAGGGACACTTTTTAGAGATCCCGTATGGGGATCGTTTATGCCCTTTTGATTTTTCGACTACTGAGTTTGTTCACCATATATTGTTTTAATGCAGGTTGTATGACTCTCTGCACTCAACATTCTTGCAGCCGCTTATAGAAAGATTCCTGGGTGGGACAGACCGGTTCCTTTCCTATAAGGCCCTTTGTGATACCTGTCCAGAGGTTACATTTAGTACTATGAAATTTCTCGTAGCAGCCATGGAGATTTATTTATTTATTTATTTATTTTATAGATTTATATCCCGCCTCCTCCTGCAATGCAGCTCGGGGCGGCTAACAACAATGATAAAAACAATTAAAATCAGTTAAAATATAAATATAAAAATGCATCAATAAAACAGGGCTAAAAGACAATAGTAAATAAATAAATGGGCGGGGGATTAAAATCCCCCCCACCCTCCCTCCCGAAGGCCTGGGCAAACAGCCAGGTCTTACAGTTCCGCCGAAATGTCAAAAGGTTTGGGGCCAGGCGAGCTTCCTCCGGAAGGGAGTTCCAGAGCCGCAGCCCTACCACCGAGAATGCTCACTCCATCGTGGCCACCCGCTTAACACGGGGGACCTCCAGGAGGGCACCCCCGGCAGACCGCAGGAGCCGTTCCGGGGTGCGAAGGGCGAGGCGGTCCCTAAGGTAAGAGGGGCCAAGGCCGTATAGGGCTTTATAGATCATTACTAGGACCTTGAACTTGGCCCGGCACACTATCGGCAGCCAGTGCAGCGCTCGGAGCACCGGTGTAATGTGCTCCCGGCGACCCGTCCCCGTAAGAAGACGGGCCGCCGCATTCTGCACCAGCTGCAGCCTCCGGGCCAAGAACAAGGGAAGCCCCACGTAGAGCGCGTTACAGTAGTCGAGCCGCGAGGTGACGAAGGCATGGATGAGGGAGGCCAGGTCCGGGCCAGAGACATACGGACGCAGCCTACGTACCAGATAAAGCTGGCGGAAGGCAGCCTTAGCGACTGCCTCCACCTGCCGCTCCAGCCGCAGGTCTGCGTCCAATATGACCCCCAGACTCCGGACCTGCTGAGCTACAGGGGGGCAAACCCCCCCAACCAGGGGGGCCACCACCCCCTTCGCCCTCCCCACCACCATCACCTCCGTCTTATCTGGGTTGAGCTTCAGTCTGCTCCGCCGCATCCAATCCGCCACGGCCTCCAAACATTGGGATAGCACCGAGACAGCAGGGTCTGGGTCGGTAGAAAACGAGAGGTACAGCTGAGTATCATCAGCATACTGGTGACATCGCACCCCGAACCCTCTCACGACCTCCCCCAAGGGCTGCATATAGATGTTAAATAATAATGGAGACAAGATCGATCCCTGCGGAACGCCACACGGTAAGGCGCGGGGGCTCGATGTTTCCTCCCCCAACACCACCCGCTGGCTCCTCCCCGAGAGGAATGAACGGAACCATTCAAGAACAGTCCCGTCCAGACCCCCCCGGTCACGCAGTCGTCTCAACAGCAGCCCATGGTCCACGGTGTCAAAAGCGGCCGAGAGATCGAGCAGGATGAGAAATGTCGAACATCCCGCATCCATCTCCCGGCGGAGGTCGTCCACCAAGGCCACCAACGCCGTCTCGGTGCCATAGCCGGGGCGGAACCCAGATTGAAAAGGGTCAAGGAGCCCGATATTATCTAGATGACCCTGGAGCTGGAGCGCCACTGCCCGCTCAATAACCTTCCCTAAAAAGGGAAGGTTAGAGACAGGTCGGTAGCTGGCGAGCGCGTCTACGTCCAACGATGGTTTTTTCAGCAGGGGGCGCACCACAGCCTCTTTTAAGCAAGGCGACAACCTCCCCTGCCGAAGGGACGCATTCACCACCCTCGCCAGCACCGTCCCCAACGTCTCCCCGGAAGCTTTTATTAACCAGGACGGGCATGGATCTAGTTGACAACACGTGGCCCTCACAGACCCCAGGACATCCACCACATCGGCAGGCGTCACTTCCTGAAACTCGCCCCATAAAGATGGACCAGACGGACCCTCCGCCCCCCCGCGCTCTTCCCCTACTGCTATCAACCCAGCGTCGAAATCGGCCTGAATCCGAGCAATCTTGTCTGCGAAGTAGATGACAAACTCCTCACAGCGGGCCCGGGACAAGTCCCCATCCAGGCGGAGGGAGGCCGGACTAACCAGCCCCCGCACCACCCGAAACAGCTCCGCTGGACGCGACTTCGCAGACGCTATGAGGACGGCGAGGAATTCCTTCCTCGCCGTCCTCACAGCCTCCACATAGGACCGCAAATGGGCCCTATGGAGAAGACGATCGGAGACAGACCGAGTCCGACGCCAGCGTCGCTCTAGCCTCCTGCCCACACGCTTCATACACCGCAGCCCCTCAGTAAACCAAGGGGTCCTGCGGTGACGAGACCGAGGCAGAAGGCGCCTCGGAGCCACCCTGTCAATGGCCTCCTCCAGCAAGATGTTCCAATGCCGGACCAGCTCATCCACAGAGTGACCGTCCACATCCAGGGTAAGCTCCCTCAGGACCTCCTGGAACCGCTGGGGTTCCATCAGCCTCCGAGGGCGGACCATCCTAACTGGTCCCTTCCCCTTCTGGAGGGGGCGCGCTAAAAGACCGGCCTGAAGGAGGTAATGGTCCGTCCACGACAAGGGCACCGCTGTCACCTCCCCCACAACCGGACCCCCCGCCTCAAGGCCAGAGCCGAAGATCAGGTCGAGGGTATGTCCCCCCACGTGGGTCGGGCAGATCACCTCCTGGGACAAGTTCATAGTTGCCATGGCGGCCATGAACTCCCGCTCCGCCCCAACAAGGCCGGCATCGGCGTGGACGTTGAAGTCCCCCAGAACCAAAGTCCTGGGGGAGCCCAACACCACCTCCGAGGCCAGCTCCGCTAGAGCGGTAAGGGATGCCGCCGGGCATGAAGGGGCCCGGTACACCAGCAGCACCCCTAGCTTGCCCCCAGCCAAATCGATCACCACGTGCAGAGCCTCTACACCCATAATCTCCGGCACTGGATACCTCCTAACAGGCCAGTCTTCCCTAAAAACAATAGCTACACCCCCTCCCCGGCCGCCCATGCGGGGCTGATGCTGCACGGCATACCCAGCTGGAACCAGATCCGCCAAAGTTGGACCGGCCAGATCATCCAGCCAGGTCTCCGTGATGCATGCGAGGTCCACGGCCCCATCCAAGATCAAATCATGGATAATTGGGGCCTTGTTAACAACAGACCTCGCATTCATCAGCACCAGCCCCCCACGTGCGGACCCTGGACCCGGCACCTCCCTCCCCCTTAGTGGGGGGGTGATGACCTCCACCCACTTGTCCTCTTGTCTAAGTCTTTGACTACTTTGACTAACTTTTCTGTGTTTTAATGAAAGTGTAGTGTGATTAAGTTAACACTTTTGATTAAGTTAACACTTTTACTGTGTTACAGAGATAAATTAAAGACTTGAAGTCTTTATTTTATACTGTTTTTTAATGATTTATTTAATTTATGAGTGTTTGTATGTTTGTTTGTTTATGTTTGTAAGTCGACAATGGCCGATGGCTACGTCAAATAAATCTGAATTTGAAGGTGCTGACTTTGATCTATAGGGCCCTGTACGGTCTTGGACCTGGATATCTTAGGGACCGCCTCGCCCTCCGCGACTCAGGACAGCCCCTTCAGTCCGCCGGGGGCACCTTCCGGGAGGTCCCCCGCGGAAAGCGGGGGGCTACAATGGAGAAGGCGTTCTCGGTGGCTGGGCCACAGCTATGGGACTCCCTCCCAGAGGAAGCACGGCTGGCCCCGAGTCTGTTGGCCTTCTGTCAGGCCTGTAAGACATGGCTGTTCTCCCAGGCCTTCGGAGGTGGGGAGGGAAGGGTGGGTTAAACTGCTGTATGGGGGTGGTGGTTAAATTTGTTAAACAATAGCATTGGAATTTTTTAGATTTTAATGTGGTTTTAGGTTGTTTTAGATTGTTTTTATATTTGTTGGAAGCCGCCCCTAGATGCCATCAGCATGAGGGGGCGGCATGTAAGTGTAATAAAATATATAAGGCGTTCACTTAAAGCAGTATGGCAGTATGCACCCCCAATTTCATTCAGCCTCGTTAAAGTAATTTTCTTAATGACTATGGCCTTTTTTACATGGACGTCACCCACCCACGAATACCCATAACACCCATCAGATGGGTGTGAGAGAGTCTGTGTAAGAGTCCACGAGTGGGTGGGTGCACGTTCACGACCCACCCACCAACACCCACGGAACATCCGGGAAGGAGCCAGCATGCTCCGTGGGTAGAGATGGGTGCTCAACACCCACCGTCCATGTAAAAATCAAAAAACACCCACACCCATGGGGATGGGTCCGCCAATACCAGCGAAAGATGGCTAGAGAGGCCACGCAGGTGCCCCTAAGCAGACCCACCCACCAGAGGAGAGGCCGGCAGCCCTTAAAGGAGAACCGAAACATTACATGGGTGTGCCAGCTCCCAAGATGTCTGGAAGGAAGACAGCAGACAAAACGAAGGGAGCCAGCACCACGACACACACGGGATGGGCCAGGGTAAGTAAAAGGACCCCAGGACACCCAGATGAGGGGGACCCAGCCTAATGGCATGGGGGGGGGGAACGTAAAACAGCTAATCACAGGGCATACCGCAGTGCCAGCTCCATCCGCAGCCCCCCCAACCCCCCACAGTCACGGGGCACAGGAATGGGAGCACCACTGACAGCGAGGTAAGAGCGAGGGTACCCCAACCACCAAGGAAAGGGGACCCACATGCCAATACCAGGAACCATCCCAAGGGAACACAGGGCGGTCAGCTGACAGCTAACCATTAAACACAAACACACACACACACACACACACACACACACCAGGAGAGCACCCAGACACAGGAGCAGTGCACCACCGGGGAGACGGCCGAGGAGGACCTCCGTAACAGTCAGGTAACCCAGCGGTGCCTCCAGAGGGGAAAGGGGAGGGATCACCCAACAGATGCATAATGGGGGCTGTGGGACTTATGCTACCCCCATGCAATGCCCCTTACAGGAGACGACCAACTCCTGTCACCACAGCCACCGGGTGGTCCCAAGCCGCCAAGCTGGAAGGCCCACACACACACACACACACACACACACACACACGGTACCCAAAAGGGGGAGCTCTGGTCAAGGCAGGAGACCCGGGACTTCATACGCTTGAGGAGTCAAGAAGGTCCAGCATGACCTGGTGTGCAGCTATAAGACCAGACAGGTCTATGAAGCCATTGCCCAGGAGATGCAGTGGCAGGGGTACAATAGGGATGTCACCCAGTGCATGCAGCAGGCAAAGGACTTGAGGACCGGATATAAGTATACCAAGGACAACAATCTTAAGTCTGGCGTTGCCATGTGCACAATGGAGTTCTATGACAAGCTGGACCGGTTCCTCTGCATGGACAGGGACATTGTTGCCTCCTGCATACATGGCACCGCCTTCGCCAGGGGCAGAAAGAGCAAAAACATCCCCCTGCCCGAGCCCCCGGAGCAGGAGGAGAATGCCGCCCCCATGAACCTCATGGGGGAGGCCTGCAGCGAGAACCCCAGCAAGACATGGGCCCTCCGGGCAGGATGGAGAAATGGCAGGCAACTACCACCAAGAAGCCCTCCCACTGGTACAGATGCCCCCTCCCCAGCCCTTCGGCCAATGCTGGTTTCCCTAGCAATACCCCTTCCCTGGCCTGCTGCACAGGGCCCCCTTCCCCCATAGCCCCACAACAAAAGTCTGTGGGGCTGCCATTCCAGCCCGCACCCATCCCAGTTCCTCACCAGCTGCCTCCGAGACCTCTCCTCCAGGAAACAAGGCCTCCTCAGAACATCCCAGCACCCCCAGGTACCCAACCGCCCACAGCTGCCGTCCCACCAGCTCAGGTAAGCCAGATTAAAATCAGTTCACTAACGAGGGGGGCGCAGCTGCACCACAACCTGTGCAGGGATGGGCGGTGGGCTTTCAGCATGATGATCCCTGGAACCCGCAGAGGACTACAAACAGGGCTGTGGTGCAGGGGACCCATCCTGGAAACAAGTGTAATGCATACTGTATGCTTGATCGCAGGGTCTGGTACCTGAGCCTGGAGTGGAGTGGCCGGTGGACAACAGACAGCCCGGGGCCTTCAGGCCGCCGCTCGCTGCGGATGGTGGCAGCAGAGGGCAGTAGGAAGTCAAGCCCCGGTAGCGCGCCAAAGCGGAGACATGGCGGGCCCCGCAAGCAGTGATCCCCCACCCCTTGTGAATATCCCCTAATGCACTGGTAGGGGATCAGTAACGGACATAAGCAGTCGTGCCATGTGCACAACAGCTGTGGGACCGCAAATGCTCTTGCCTGCCAGAAGGTGGTGGGGAACCGACAAACCACCCTTGAAGGAGCAGAGGCCTGCACATTGATAGCACAGGTACACTGCCTGTGCTAACCGTTAGCCAGCGAACGCTGTATGCTAAACGAGTTACTGATGCCATGGCTGGCAGCAAGTATGTGGCCCCGCTTCAAGGGACCCTGCTCCCACATGACTGGGGAACCCGTAGCACCAAACAATAGGACATATGGAGTTTGTAGTCAGGTCACATCAGTGTTTATTGTCTACGGCTACACGGGCTGTGGAAGGGGGGGGGGGCATGCAAAGTCATGGGTCAGTTGCCTGCCCTCTGGGCAACAATGCGCCTACAGAGAGCACCCCTGTTCTCCTCCGATATCCGTCGGAATGCCCCACCCTGGACATGTTGGTACAGGGGCACAGGGCTCGCTCGCTGCACCGGTGGGGGGTTGTCAAAGGCAGCTCTGCCGGTCTCACAAATACTGTGCAGAATGCAGGCTGCCAGGACAAGGATTGGGTTGTGCTCCAGATCAAACTGGTTCCTGTTCATCAGAAAACGCCGACGCATCTTCAGTTGGCCAAACATCCGCTCCACCATGCTCCGTGCAGACGATAGGCGCTCACTAAAGAGTCTGCGCTCAGGGGTGCGAGCCACGGGATAGGCCCTCATGAGCCATGGGCTCAGTGGGTAGGCAGGGTGCCCAATCACCACCGGAGTCATGGAAACACCCTCACTCACCCGGTACAGGTTGGGGGCTCTCTCTCAATCAAACATCCAGGCATAGAAAGGTGATGCCCGCAGGATATGCACATCATGGCTCCTCCCTGACTGGGCAGTGTACACATCAGTGAATAGGCACCTGTGATCCAGAATGGCCTGCAGATTTATGGAGAATTACTGCTTCTGGTTCATATAGTCAATCTTTGCGTGGGGGGAGCTCTTTGGTGCAGGGGCTATGCTCTACCCCAAGTAGTTGAATTTGTCCCCCCTTTTTTTCCCCTGTGGGGCGAGGAGATAAATAGGAACAGTCGGTGGTCTTCTGTCCACCCTATTTTAAACTTCTATGGTGGAGCTATTTGCAGTTTGTGAACGACAATAACCACAATTGTATATCTGCTGTATTTTTATTTATTTATTTATTTGAATGTGTTTGTTTGGTACAAGATTGTTATAGCCTAGGAGGCAAACAATAAAAAGTTTTGATGATGCGTGGGGGGGCCAGATGCTAGGGATGTGGGTACTGTATCGTACAGATACAATGGGGGAAGTCCATTTTCTCAAAGCCGCGGACCACCACCTCGGGATCCCGGAGCTGGACGACCCGCTCTAGTAGCAGTTCCACTATCAGGTCACACACATCGTGGAGGGCCCTGTTAACGGTAACTGTGCCCACTCCAAAATTAATCGGGGGTGGCCATCCTCCACACCGCCATGGTCAATCGCATCCCTGGGGGCAGCGGATACCCCATGTTGGTTGCAGTTCTCCGGAGATGTGGGTTGAGGATCTCACCAAGCCGGGTCAACAGAGAGCAGTTAACACAGAAGTGGTTTGTCCATTCCTTGTCTGTCCAGGTAGCCAGCACGTTCTCCCACCATTCATTGGCACGTGAATGCATCCAATTGAGCTGCCAAGTTGGGACAGTCACACGACGGCCGTAAAGGTTGAGGGGCCACCTGGATAGGACAAGCCACATGTGCTGGGACACAGCTGTTCCGCACATGGCATCTTGGTGAGCAGGTACCATTCTCGCCCACTGCAACGATGCTGCTCAGCGCATGTTGGCCACTTTCCTGCGCCGTGCCCCATGGTTGTAGAAGCGGGGCCCTGGGAGAAGCAGCTCAGTCCGTTGCTGGAACATCTGGGCCAGGATCACGAAGCATGCACCCAGGACCAATAACAGGATGGCTCTCTCCTCTGGGGACTCTTCATCCAGCAGCATGGTATCACCACCACCACAGAACCCCTGAGAACCCACCACCAGGTCCGGTGCTGGATCAGCAGTCAGCTACCTGACAAGTCTCTAGGTGAATGGTTGCTTTCCACAATCCCTGCACCGCTGTGCTCATGGCCCAAAAAGCACCAGTTCACTCAATGCCCCGACTACCTTCCAACCACCCCATAGGGGCCTCTGGCTCCAACCCCCAAGCCCTGCACTCCCAGCACACCCACACCATGCTCCTCCCATCCCCTGTATCTCAATGGCTGTCCTCACGTATTGGGAACCGCTGACACTGGCAAACCACCAGGCACTGCCTCTTCCCGTGCTCAGCACTGTATGCCCAGTAATGGACAGCACCACCTCTGTACTAGCTGTGCTCTCTTTCACTATCATGTCTCTCACACACCACACCAGCATCACCACTCTCCGGTGGAACCGGGACACACATCATCTGGAGGACCATGCATGGTGCTCATCGATTGGTGCAGTACATTGGGTGTGTTCAGCGCACCTGGTCACTATCTCCACTCACCGGGTCGGTTGCACATCCCCCCCACCTGCACGGCAGGGTGCTCGTGCCACAGTGGGACTGTAATTTATACAAGGGGGCCGTCCGCCCCAGAGTACCCATGACACACACCCCTGCGATCAGTGAGCGAGATGCATCGGCGCTAGTCCTCCATCTATCAATGCAAGTGAAGGCTATGCCATCGTGCAGCTGTGAACACTCAAGATATGCTGTTACCAGTGCCTCATTAGCTCTGTGCTAAAATGAGCCGTGGCCTTGTTCACTTGATAGGCTGTGCTGGAATGCGCCCGCCCTGTGCGTGGATTAGGGCTACACAGGGCTTAGTAGCCTGTCCACTCTCAGCTTTGCAAGGTCACCCTCCAGCTAGCGATGCACTGTTCCTTGCGCAGCGCTCATTCCTAACTGCTCCCTGTGGAATTCCATTGCAATCAGCCACCCGACCCTTTATGGCACGGTCATGGCAGGGTGTGGAATGGACCCAGAGGTGTATAGTTGTGCCCAGGAGGAGTGGTCGGCTTGTGCCAACATGCTTCTGGGAACGCTGTGGCAGAGCCACAATGTCCAGCTGCTGCTGAGCGACCCCGTCAGTGGCGGATGGATTCAATCTCCTGTCACAGTATATGTGGGTGATGGGCCATCCATTCGGTGGTCAGGATTGCCGGAGGCATGCCGGAGGCATGCCAGAGAGCTCTGCTTCATCCTCCTCCAACAACCTCCTTGGGGGCACCCAGCCGCCATTGTTGTGCCGTGGACTGCACGGGAGATTGCAGCTGTTCGCCTGGTGGCGACTCGCAACAACTATGGACTGGCCCTCCAGGCCGGGGGTCCCTCTGTTGCTACAGACTACACCGGCATCCTACTACGTGCCCGTGGCATATCGTGCTCGCGTTCGGAATGCTTAGCCCTTCTTGAGGAGCTGGGCTTGCTAGCCCCCGATGTTGGTGGCCCACTACTGACCAGGGCCCCTACCTGCACACCCTGCGAGCGGAGATGGGCACCCTGCAAGCGGTGCTGAACCAACCGGATGTCAGGGCTGCAGCTGCAATGGAGAACCACCTCCTGCCCCGCTTCATGGTGGATGCCCATATGCATTTCTGAGGATTCCGCAGGGGCCTATTCATCTGGGAGGGTCTTGTTCAGGGGCTGATGTTTCCCAAGCACCTTCTGGCCACTCCCATATCTGGCTGTCCCATCCTCCCGCTCCATGGTAACCTGTTGCCCGTGCCTTGGCTGTGTCTTAGCTCCCCATGGACAGTGCTGCTCCTCCCAACGGTCCTGTTCGATTTCTTTGGTCCGTTTACCCGTCAGCCAGGCCCCAACACCACGTATGTTGCATCCAACATCCATCCCGGTTGTGTACTTGATCCCCGCCATCCCTATTTGAACGTGTACAATGGTGCCCCTATCCAATGGTTGGATTGAACACCCACAGGTCCTTGCTCCCTCGTTGACTGGCTTCTGTGGTCCGGTACCCCCCCTCCCCATATCTAAAGAAGATCCTGGCTTGTACTGTATCCGCTCCTGTGCTTATGTGATTGTGTACCATTCCCTGCGCCCCTCCCATGGCTGCATCCATCCCCGTGTGTGTTTATGCGCTCTGGGACGGGGGGGGGGTTGTGTTCGGCAGCACTGGAATTGTCATGTAGCAACGTGTGGTGTGAGACACGTTCCCTGTGGCCTCCCTCGTGGATCGTGGTTTTGGACTGTGTGGTGGTGGGGGCCCAACACCTCCTGTTGACTGTACGGTCCTTGACCTGTCGGTGCACACCTGGTGGCATGCGACCCTGTGCGGGCCCCCTGCCCCTGTGCAGCCCCCACCTATTCCAAGCAGTGCGGTTGTCAACCACCTCGTGCGGATGGCTTCTCTGTAGTGCATGTGTTGTCTGTGCCATAGCTGTGCGGGGGCTGTCCCATGGCAGTTCTCTCCGTTGTGCCCCAGTGCATGGGTGGGTGATGGGTGCTGGCACCCTAGCGGTTTTTGTTGCCCTGCTAGCCATGGCACACACCACCCTCCACATCCGGCAGTCGCTTCCCATTGGCTGGGATCCTCGCTGGGACCACCCCGGCTACCAGAGCTCCAGGAGCCCCCTGTGGGTTCCCTCCCATCCCCCACCTGCACCGCTGGCAATGGATGGGCAACAAGAGAGATGGGCTGCTAACCATGAGTCCAGCCTGTTTTGGCCCCCGTGTTCCTGCTCTATTCCTGCCATTGGGGTGATGGCATGGGTGACCC
The DNA here is from genome assembly GCA_003113815.1 of Sphenodon punctatus. Taxonomy (NCBI): domain Eukaryota; kingdom Metazoa; phylum Chordata; class Lepidosauria; order Sphenodontia; family Sphenodontidae; genus Sphenodon; species Sphenodon punctatus. Next base: position 9,318,176 of record QEPC01008309.1, read on the forward strand.
GGGTTCCATGTTTGGGGTGTGGGTGCTGTTTCCCCATATCTCACCCACACTGTTTCTTTGCACCCCTTCTCCCTCTTCATTCTCCCTTCTAGCTACTCTGGTTGTGTTCCTGGCAGGCTGGCAATGCTACGCCTGAGGCAGCTCCAGCGTGCGGCCTCGGAGCACCGTGCTGGGGCACGGCTCTACAAGGAGAGCAGTGAGTGTACTGCGTGTGTCCGGGGTCCTCCTCACTGAAGTCTGTGTGGGGTTACTCATTGTCGGGGCCTTTGAACCATCCTAATGGCTCGCCCCCTCTCCCTCAGGGCAGGCAAGGATAGCTGAGCAAACCAGGGAGCAAAAGGAGGTTCTACAGCTCCTCCTACAGCAGGTGCACCAGCTTGACCATGCCCAGACAGATTGCTGGAGCTAGGTAGGGGGTCATTGTCCCTATTAAGGGTGGGAATCCTCCGCACCGTGCAGGCTCTCCCCGCCCGCCCCCCCTTGTCCCAGTATTGTGTCCCGCTCCGCTTCCCTAAGGTGTTTTTGCTCCCTTCACCAGTGGTTTGTGTCTTCTCCTTCCCTTTGTGCTGTTCTATTGTGTGGGCACCTTATGGTGGTTTTGCCAGGTGGGTACAGGGTATTTCGAGTTCCCCCCCACCCCCCGGTGGTTGTGCTGCAGATGTGACTGACCCCTTGGGGGTTTACCCTCGGTTCCCTTCCCTGCAGGTTATGGCCACACTGCTGACTGTATTGCCTTCATCTGTCCCTCTCCGGCCCGGTCTCACTGCCCCCCCTTTCATGTGGTCCCTTGGGCCAAGGAGGCCATCCCCTTGGTTGCTATCCCTGTGCCTTCCCCCCTCCCTGCCTTGGTGTGGATCACCTCCCTCGGCCACGCACATCTGAGGTTAACGTTTGGTGGGCGGCCTCAGCTTTGCTGCCGGCTGGTATGTTCTGGGGTTTCCCCCTCCCCATCTGTCCCCTGCCAACCCGGTTGTGGTGTGCGCTTCCATGCCTGCCGCAGTGACCGCATGTGTCCTGTTCCCAGCGCGTTGTATGGGGTCGTGGGATTGTGTGCTCAGGGACTTCAGTGGGGGGGGTTGGGGGTCCCAGCTGCTTTGGGGCTCAGCCTGTCCCCCCAATGACCTTTCCTGGGCCACCGCCCCCCCACGTTGGGGTCCCCCACCTCCTTGGCCATGCAGCCATTCCCGGTGTGGTTTTGTGTGGTCGTGTTCTGGTTTGTGGGGGGTCCGTGGCGCCCGCCTGTCTAACCTCTGTCTCAGGGCTGGCCACGGGCCACTACTTTGTGTCTCCTGTCATCCCTGCTGCCTCCAGCCCTACCTGCATGGGGTCTGGTGGTTTGAGGAACGGTGCTGTGGCTTCATTTGTCCTCAGTCAGCCATGTTCTCGCGTCACTGTGCTGGGTTTCCCCTCTGGTCAGTGTCTTGGGTGTTTGCTCGGTGTTTCCCGGGGTGGGTGTTTACCAGTTCCTCCCCTTCTGTCCCACAACCCCCCACGGGGCTGTCCACGTAAACGTCTCCCGTCTCGGCACCTCTGGATGTGCTCACCTACCCATCTCCACCCACTGGGCCGGTGGCGGCGGCTGTATAAAAAAGACCTGTGACGGCTGGTATGCTCATTTGTTGATGCAAAAACATGACTATTAAGGTATTCCAAGACACAGCAAGTTGGACAAAGATGGTTTACACTTTAAGAGGATACAAAAAAGTAAAAGGTTATTTATTTTCCTATGGCTCCACATCTTCGTTTACACTACATTAAATCTTGAAGGCAAGGCAGGTGCCCTTTGGAGGATAAACATCTTTACCAGAAGTGTCTCCTAATACAAAAGGCCTTCATTTTTCTTTTATACTATTTGTGAATGCCAAGGTTTACAACAAACAGAAATTTTAATTGTTACCAATATAAAGACACAGGATATTGACTCAGCAAAGCATTAAAAAACCCACACCACTGCTACTCCACATGTGCACAGAAACAGGTTTTATCAACTGCATTGCTGTACTTTAACATACAAGACTCATTTTAACATTATTATTATTATTATTAAACATTTATAAAGCGCCAGTAACGACCTGGCGCTGTACAGAACATATAATCAGCTGCGGTCCCTACCTGTGGCTTACAATCTAAAAGACAAGGAGGGGGAGACAAGGAGAGGGGACAGCGGGAGAGACATGGGAGAAGACAAACAAACATTCAGGCGGATGCGAAGTCTCAGGTGCGTGTACTTGGCTTGGTTACAAGGTGGTCGGTAGCAGCAGTCAGCAGAGGAGGGCTGACAGTAAGAGCAAGGGGAAAGACTAGAGGGCATTGGGAAAGGCAGCATGGAAAAGGTGGGTCTTGAGGAGGGATTTGAAGGAGCGGAGGGAGGAGGCGAGGCGGATGTCGGCAGGGAGGGAGTTCCAGGCATGCGGGGCAGCGAGGGAGAAGGGACGAAGGCGGTTGGGCGAGCAGGAGAAGCGAGGGAGAGCGAGGGAGGGGACAGCGGAAGAGCGGAGAGCGCGCGCAGGAGCGCGTAGGGCGATTAGGTCCGAGAGGTAAGGGGGAGCTTGGTCATGGAGCGATTTGAACGTGAAAACCAGGAGTTTGAACAGGATACGTTCAGGAAGGGGGAGCCAGTGAAGGGAGAGGAGGAGAGGCGTCACATGGTCGAAGCGACGGGCAGAGTGAATGACCTTGGCGGCAGAGTTTTGGATCGCCACAAGGGGGGACAGGTGGGAGCGAGGGAGGCCAGCAAGGAGGAGGTTGCAGTAGTCGAGGCGAGAGATAACCATGGCATGAACAAGGATTTTGGCCGAGGAGACAGATAGAAAGGGGCGAATGCGGGCAATGTTGAGGAGAGCGAATCGGCAGGATTTGGCCACAGAGTCAATGTAAGGTTTAAAGGAGAGGTGCGTGTCAAAAATGAAGCCCAAGCTGCGGGCACGGAGAACAGGACGGATGGTGACCCCATCAATGCAGACGGTCAGGTCAGAGGGAGAGGAGGGGGATGGAGGAAAAATGAGGAGTTCAGTCTTGGCCATGTTCAGTTTGAGTTGGCGTCGGGACATCCAGGCGGAGATATCAGAGAGGCAGTCGACGAGGCGTGAGCGGACAGAGGAGGAGAGAGAGGGGGTAGAGAGATAGAGTTGGGTGTCATCAGCATAGAGATGGTATTGGAACCCGTGGGAGGCAATAATTTCACCAAGGGACCGGGTGTAGATAGAGAAGAGGAGAGGGCCAAGGACAGAACCTTGGGGAACCCCAACCGAGAGGGGAAGGGAGGGGGAGGTCGACTCGGGGAGGGAGACATTAAAGGAGCGGTCAGAGAGGTAGGAGGAGAACCAGTCAAAGACAGAGCCACGGAAGCCCAAAGAGTAAAGCGAGTCCAAGAGGAGCGAGTGGTCGACAGTGTCAAAGGCAGCAGAGAGGTCAAGGAGGACAAGAACGGAGTAGTGGCGCTTCGATTTAGCGACAAGTAGATCATTGGTGATCTTGGCCAGGGCAGTTTCAGTAGAGTGGAGGGGGCGGAAGCCGGACTGGAGAGGGTCGAGGGAGGAGTTGGCAGAGAGGAGGTTCAGGCAGCGGGAGTAGACGACACGTTCCAGGAGCTTCGAAGCAAAGGGAAGGAGGGAGACCGGCCGGTAACTAGAGGGATCGAAAGGGTCCAGGGTAGGCTTTTTGAGGATGGGGGAGACAGTGGCATGTTTGAAGGCAGAGGGGAAGGAGCCTGTGGAAAGGGAGAGATTGACAACATGCAGAAGGGGGGGAGCGACAGTGGGAGCAATAGAGGTCAGGAGGCGGGAGGGGATCGGGTCAAGGGGGCAGGTGGAGGGGTTGGATGAAGAGAGAAGAGCAGAGATTTCCTGGAGAGAGGCAGGAGGGAAGGATGCGAGGAGGGAGGGGGGCGGGGGGCGGAGGGAGGCAATATCCCGACGGATCTTGTCAATCTTGGAGGTGAAGAACGACGCAAGATCCTGAGCAGCAAGGGAAGAGGGCGGAGGAGGGCAGGGGGGTTTGAGAAGGGAGTCGAAAGTAGAGAAAAGGCGGCGAGGGTCGCGGGAGAAAGATTCGATCCTAGAGGCATAATAGCGCTGCCTAGCTAGGGAGATAGCCGAGGAGAGGGAGGAGAGGGAGAATTTGTAATGGAGGAAGTCAGGGAGGGAGCGGGATTTGCGCCAGAGGCGTTCGGCAGCCCGGGCGCAGGAGCGGAGGTAGCGGATGGCAGGGGTAAGCCAGGGGCGGGGGTCGAGGGGGCGGACGGGGCGAGCAGAGGGGGGGGCAAGAGAGTCAAGGGTCGAGGAGAGAGAAGCGTTGAGAGCAGAGACAGCAGAGTCAGGGGAGGAGGAGGCGAAAACGGGGGGGAGAAGGGGGGAAAGATGTGCGGCAAACTCCGAGGGAGTAAGGGCCTGCATATTGCGGAAGGGGCGCACAGAGGGGGAGGCGGAGGGGGGTCGGTGGGAACTTGTTTTCAACTTGTTGCCTTTTGCCATATAGAGTTAGTCATTACCCTTTTCCTATGCAGGAATACACTACATTTTTCCTAGTATTCTACTGCTTTTATAAAAACCAATGGAAGCATCAGCAGTGCTGAAAGCAATGCATCGTATCCTAGAGGATGTATTGTATACAAAGCAAAGCAGTACTATTGTTTTCTGCAACACAATTTTAATACCACAAGATTGTCCATATGCAGTTAATTTTCCATAATCAATACAGGAAAACTTCACATCAATTTTAAACAGAAGAATAACTGTGCAGCCTCATTAAGACAGTGTTATAGCACAAGTTCGGTTATAATGAACTGAGAGGTATGGCTCCCAGTGTGCGTCTGCAAAAGTGCAGTACACTTGTGTTTCAATTGAAGACACACAGACAGTTCAGTGCATCCAGAGATGCAAGATTCAGGCATCCTTGTTATATAACCAAATTTGTGTTAACGTGAGGCGAGGCATAGCTCCTATAAATGAATTTACAGTACCTAGTGTACTTTACTATAACTGCAAACAATCTGAATTCAAAAATATGATCAAAGTTTGGAAGAGTTCTTATCCACTGTTTTACTTTTTACTGACTGAGAAAAATATAGATTAACAATTTGAAATTATAGAAACAGGTGTAAAATGTTTAATTTTAATCAGTTTCACTAAACTCTTGTTGCCTTCATAAGATTATGAAAGCTCCCTCTAGTGGCTGACAAAACATTTAACAAAAAAAAGAAGTTTATTGAATAGGATTAGCTTGGTACAGAAAGCTATAGGTTGTTCAAATTCTATCGAGATCATGCTCGTGTTAAGTATTCTATTACATTTATTGCACTGATCCATATGAATGAATAAAACGTGTTCATTTCCTAACCCCCCCCCAAAAAAATATCAAAAGAATATAACACATTAAACAAACAGCAATAGTATTTGAAATGGAAAAAAGTCAGTACCTCATATTGACATAGTGCCCTCCAATCTAAGAATCTTGGTACATTTTCAACCCATGCCTTACTTGTCAGGATGTATTAGCTCTACTTTACATATGCAGAAGGTGGGGCTCAAAATTTAGTCACTAATAAAGGCACAGCCACAGACAGAACCCAGATCTGACTTCCAGTCCTAGGTGCTGACATTCATCCATGTCATTTAAAAGTACAGCCTAAATCTAGTCTTGCACTGATTTGGTAACATTTCTCATTTCTGAAAGTGCCATAACTCACAATGAGGTCTACATATTTCTTTAAAAGTAAACCAAAAAATAAAAAGCACTAAGCCAACTAAGATAAGTGGCATACTAATTACTAAAATAAAGTTGGAGCACTAGTTTAGGAAGTAAGACTATGCATTAGTAGTAGCAAGGGCAAGTAGCAAGAATTAGAATATTCCATCTCTTAGCCATCCGTTCCTGGAGGAATACAAGTGTAGGAGCAAGTATTTATCATCATCAATTTTTCTATTCAGTAACTTATATAATCCATTTATTTACATCTAAAGTGAATCCATGAACTGGAGTCCTATGCAAACCTACCATAGGCCACTTCAAAAGCAGTTATGATACAGATTGAATTTATTGCAGATTTGATTATGCCATCATCCAAATGATATAGATCTAAGGGGACAAACTACAATACTCACTAAGGAGAATACATTTGACATGAGAATAAAAAAATACCAAAGTGACTCCAGGATTACACATTCACAATGATAAAAAAATCTTGATCCCCAAATATGTACTAACCCTTCGATAAAAAAAAAATATAAGCAAATGAAACCGAAGGTGAAACATAAGCATGGCGAATTTTCTGCTCGCAAAGCAAATAAAGCTAGCTGAGCAAAAAAAACCTCCTCCGTCTGTTGAAAAATCCAAACTAGCTTTTTGCATTTAGAGTAAGCATTAGTCAAAGGCGGTAGAGGGACGAGAAACTCCAGTTTGATAGCATTAAACAATGGGCATTCAAGTACATAGTGTATTGATTGTATCCTCAATTCTGTCCTGGCACCTAGGATAAAATCTCTCATTTCTAGGAGACAGCCAGCCTGAAGCCTTCTAACACTGCAGGGGGCATTTGTTTGTAGCAAAGTCTAGTTACTGCCAAATGCAATTTTAATTTCAAATCAATTTTAAGATATTTCTCCAAAACTCCAGGTATGTTTAAACAAGACGTAAAAGGGGGGCAATCCACAAGACACAGGCCATTGTGAAGTTATTTTGTCTGGCTCTCTCTTTCTTGCATTGTACCAGTAGAGATCTATCATCCCAGGAGAAAATCCAAACACCATTACGGATAAAACTACCCAGGCCTACCCTTCTCAGAGAGAAACAAACAAAAAAAGACATGGAGATTGACTGGCCACGTCAGAGTCTCGATCCTCCAAACACACACATTTTAGACAAACGCAACGGGAAATAGGTCAACGCCCTAAACCAATAGTTTAGCACCTTATAGAAATCTTAGTCACAACTGAGTCCAACCCTGTCTCCAACCATAATAGGGCTGCTAGAAATGAAAAAGAAAGTCCCAACACAGAGTGCAGAAACTTGTTCTGGGGTATCTCTCTATCCTCATTGGCTGTTATACCCCAAACTTCTGCCCCATAGGTCAGTGGGCATTAACTACTGCCTCATAGGCCCTCAAAGGAATTTGGATATCCTTGCAAAGAACGCATGTAATCTCCTAATAGCACCATCTGATTGTCGGGACTTGGTTTTAGTGGCTTTCTGATGCTGATTCCACTTATTATCTAAAGATGGCCAGAGGCCAAGGTACTTCTAGTTCTTGACCTTCTCAGGCTTAGTGCCACCCAACCACCAAGCATGGCGATTAGCCCCACACCATGATTTTTTTTTTTTCATAGCCAATGCACAACATGTTTTCTGCACATAGTGTTTCAGATTTTGAAAGAGACCTCTGAAGACCAATTGGAGTTTGGGAAAGCAACAGTGTCATCTGCATATACAATAATAGGTACCATCGTAGTCAAAAGGCTAGGTGGATGAAAGTTCTTGTACAGCATATCTGCAATACCACCATTTGTATATAGGTTAAACAGGAGAGGAGCCAAAGTACATCCCTGCCTTATTCCTTGCTTACTTGCAAACTTAGGCGTTGACTCTCCGAAGATGCCTCAGCGCACCCGAGCCCAAGCATTCTCATGGTATACTCCCAGCAATTTGAGGAGCAGGGGATCTATACCCATTGTGGACAACGTACTCCAGAGAATTCCCCTGTCCACCAAATCAAAAGCAGCAGCATTATGGATATAGAAAATGCAGGTCTGCAGAAACAAATCACCACCAACTTTGGTATTTGTTCAGCAGATTTGTTGTGCCGCAAAAGCCTTTTCACCACGTGTCCACAGTGGGGGCGATCCCATGCCCCACGCACACTGCGTGCATCCTGCATGCGCGCACTTGTTTGCCAACGGCACGCATCTTCATAGGGATTGCATTGTGCCATGCGGATACTGTGCAGGACATGCACAGATCCCGCTTGGGATTGCAACCATTATCGCTAGTGTCACACATGAACTGCAACACCTAGAAGCGTAACAGAAAAACATCAAAGCGCTAACCTCCAACATTTTTGTTATGTCTGTTAATTTTTTTCCTCAAATAGATTCTTTTCACAAACTACAGACATCTCATACAATGAGGGTTTTCAATTAATTGAATGGCTGAAAAGCAGTACCACATTGCTATGCTAGTTTGACTCTCAAACTTTGCTTCTCAGTCCCTCATTTAAGAAGGGCTGATAGCACTATAGATAGGAGGAAGACGCTACCACATGCATATTAACAAACCACATTTCAAGGCTCTAAAGATCCCATTCAGTTCTCTTAGGAAGAAGGGTTGTGGCAATGTATCTGTGGCTGTTGAAGGATGAAAGTTTTTCACAATGTTTATATGCCAAATGGAGATAAAGATGTCACCCAGGGTAAACAGGGATTTGTTTTGGGTTTTTTTAAAAAAAAAAAACCACTTAAGTTCATAGAGAGTTGTTTAATGGACAGAACTGTTTAGGTTTATGTTGCCATCTTTTGTCGAAAACATTCCTGGACAGGGAGAATAGCTTAGAGAATGGGATGGAATTTAGGCAATCCCTTGGAGGGGGTGGTTTCCTCAGTTTCCTCTGCCAGCACAACTTGCTGCAGCCATGCTCACCTTAAACAGCTGTTTCATCCCCACAAATTTATGAAGTCATTCCTAATTTAGTGAAGTGAGGCACGTTCTCATAGTACATGCGATTCCCCCAGGTGGATAATGCACCAACACCAAGGCACAAGTCCCACCGAAGAGAATAAGACTTGCACTTGTGCTAACTGCTAGTACACAAGAAAAAAAAGACAAGGTGGAATGCTATAGGTACCTGCACAGAACTACTGTTCTTACAGACGACCTCGTCATAGCAATGCAACACACAGGTTTTCACACTATATAATCTGTATTTTATATGGAATAAAGTCATTTACTGGAGTTCCATGTAGGCACTACTATATAAAGTCTGATCAAAAGTTAGAGGTAGAAGAAACACAGACAAGTTGCACACTCAACCCAGAAGGCTGATAAATGCTTTCTGCTACAATGCTCCAAGGTAGATATTGCCTCCGTTTTTCAGGAATTGTACTGGACTTCATATCAACAAGAAATAATAAAAAACTGTCTGATCCTAGGAAAAAGGAAAATATCACAGAAGTGACAGTGCCATGTTGCAACCTGCTACCAAATCAGGAATGATCTATGGTTAACAGTCAACACCATGGATTAAACCCCAAGCATTGTATGTGACCCGTCCTGGGTGCATGGTATCTTCCCTTGACATAAGCCTTGAGAGAGAACTATCAGCAAGGCTGCGGTCACTGAGTGGCACTGCCATGGAGCACCAACTCAGATGGAGGGGATGGGGAGGGTTTCTAATAGGCACCTCCCATTGTTGCTACCACAACAGCCGTCACTCACCCTCCCACCCCCCACCATGGGGGAGGGGGAAGTGCACCAGGCTGGCCTTTGAAATTAATTTGTCCTGGGTGCGAGCACTGGAGAACCTGAGCTCTCCAGCACTCCTGGCCGGTTCTTTTGATTTGCAAAGGTCGTGTTCACCACCCACAATGCCTATGAGTGGTAGACCAGTCTGCTGGCATGGCTGGCTGCCCCAGTTCATACAAGCAGGGGCTGTGTGGCTGCCCGTTGCTATAGACCTTAGTGGCTTGCCCCACATGGCACACTCCGGATTTCTCAGCAGTACTCTGTGAATGGCCATGAGTGGGTGCTGCGTGGCTCACAAGAGCATATATCTCCCTGTTCCACCTCCAAACAGGTGTTTGGATGAGCAGCTCCTGAGTGGCCATGCAGGGTAGCATCTCGTTCAAAAACACTATTATGCAAACAGATGTGAATTTAGGAGGTCAGACTCTACAAAACATCTTTATTCTAGGGCTCCCTCCTTCCAGGCACCATTTCTCCATCATGCCATAGCCTGACATCCAGCTCGGTGTATACTGGGCGTTTGTTGAGGTGCTCTCTCACTGCTACTTTGACAAGGCAGGAGGTAAGACAGCCTAGTTCGGTCATACAGCATAGTGTCCTGCTAAGTCTAGCATCCTCCGCAGAGTCTCTGGCCCAACGATCCAGACTGTGCTTTGCTCTCTGGCTGCCACATCTAGCCAGCACCTCAGCCACCTTCTGCAGCAGGCCAATGCCTCACAATTAAGCTGATCTAGCTACAGTGTTGGGTCAGCCTACCCATGTGCTTCATTATCACATCCAATTCCCAGCTACTGTCTCACCTCTCCTGCCCCATGCACTTACTTCCTGCCAAAGTGATTGCTGAGGGGGTAACAGCCATCAGGAAGAACAACTGGTGGGTACCTTAAACAAGAACCCATATTCACTGCATTTTCTCCATTAGTGGCAAAGGGGAAAATACTGTAAAGATGGGTCCCTGCTCATATAGCAGCTTGCAGCTGCAGGCAGATACACAGTAGAATAAAGCTGCAAAGCAGGGCACAGCTGAGCTTCGTGCACACACACACATGCACGCACGCACGCAGAAAGGGGTGGACACTTTCCTAAACAGGCAATGCTAAAATGAAAGACATGGAATGCGGATTGGAAATGGTGGAGATGTGGAAATGACAACAGGTTTTAATGGGCTGTGAAGAAATGCAGAAGAGCTTCATTTTAGACAAGGTCAAATACTTACAAGGTAACAGGGAACAACAGTAGGGCTCAATGGAGAAAATAGAAAATGCAAAGAAGGGAAGCATACAACGGCAGGGAAAACTGTATGGTGTAGGAATAGGAAGTCCCCAATAGGTGGGATAGGAAGGCTCAGGCCCAAGCCAGGCAGGTGCATGAACAGAGGATCTGGGACAATACTGTGAGCCCCCCTCATCCCCATTTACACATACTTTGGATGGTGAAATCCACCAGCTGATTCCCTGTCTGGGGTCTCTGAGATGTCCCTGTCTGAGTACACCAGGGGGTCTCATCCTGCATCTTTACCCTTTCCTTTAATAAGCCTTTTTCTTCAATTGACTGTGGCTCCTTGGACACCTGTGTGACTTCCACTTCAGGAGGAGGAGTCTCAACAGAACACTTTCTCCAGTATATGGAATGACAAGGTGGGGACTAGGAGGAAAAGATGGAAGGATCAGAGATTGGGTGGAATGAAAGGGATGAGGCCATGAACAGAGGGTGGAACCGCAGCAAAAGAACAACTGTGAGCTGGTGGAATGACAAGTAGGGAGCCAACAGGAATGGGTTAAGTGAGAAGGGATGAGGAGGAACAGCAAGAAGAGTTAACAGTTCACTCATTCCCCAGTCTCCCCTCATGACCCCAATGGCATCAGTTTCTCATGGGCCCCTTATTCTCATTCTGCACAGACCTTTTTCTTCCCACCTGTTCCCCATTACCTTCTCCTTCTATCCATTCTCCACCATCCAAAGGTGGACAAAAGGGAGTTCTGTCATTCCATCCACTGCTTTGCCATTCTCTTCTTTCCCCATAATATCGTCCTTGCCTTTTCACCCAATCCTGTCTCTCTCAATGGTCCCCTCCTTATCATTCCACCCATGACCACCAACTTGTTATTCCAGCCACTCCTTATGCCAGCCCACTTGTCCTTTCCACCTCGTCCCCCTCCATTTAACCTATTCCTCATGGATCCCTGCATGTCATTCTACCTCCTGACCATCACCTTATCTTTATTATTTTCTCACCATTACCTTTAGTGACTTTTCATTCCGCTTATTCCCCCTGGGTATTTTATTCTGTACAATTTTAATTACAGTTCATACCTTCTTCACAATTCCCCTTTTCTCTGTCAGAATCCTGGGCTTGAACTGGCACCCTTGGGGCCACGGAGGTGGTGGATGACTCTGCAGTGCAACTGTGTCATGCTGGCCAAAGCCAAATATTGGTCAAGGTAACCAACCCCAGCACTGGTCAGGCCACACCCCTCCTAAGCCTTGCTCCAGCACCGCCCCAGCTTCACGTTTGGCTGCTAGTCTGTATACTGCCAGCCCAAAGCCACAGGAAGCTGGGTGGATCAGTCACCCTCCTTCGTACACACACCCCCCAATTTGTTTTACTCCATGCTCTTTTGGACTGGCTCTTCACTCCCCTGGTCCTTGTGTGCACCCTGGACCAGCTGGAGACCAGCCCTCCTGAGCTACACACTCAACCCAGTCCTTCGGACTCTGCCTGGTAACTGCCCTGGAGCTGGCCTAGCATATCTGCTTTAATGCTCGTTTGGAAGCTTGCTATGTGACTGCCTAGCATGTCTGCTTTGATGCTCACTCAATATTTGCCCAAGAAGTACGCTACGTAACTACAAGCATATCCCCTCTTCATCCTGCCCATCTGTTTGCTCCCTTTATCCTGCCCCCTTGGTCCATGTGCCGATTCCCCACTTGATGTTTGGGCCCCCATCCTGCACTGACTGCCAACCCCACCCCGATCCTGCACAACTCCCCATTCCCCAGCTTTGGCCCCCAACAATGGAACTGTACTTCCTGTGGCCCCACTGCACCTAACATGTATTTTGTCTACAGTGGGGAGCCTTGGCTTTTTTTTTTTAAAACTAAAAAAACAAAACACAAAAAAACACAGCACCCATTAAAGCCTATTGTCATTTGCAGATCCCTGTTGTTTCCAAGTGGTATTCCATGTCATTTCCACGTTCTCCATTAGTTCCAATTGGCATTCAGCTCATTTTAGTAGGTCTATGCCAAGATCCAACCAAGTCTTAAGCCAAGGAAAAGCAAGACCCCTATAGCTACCATCTGGCTGCTGACTAAGACCATCTCCCCCCACCCACCCATTTTCATCAGCACAATGAAACAATTCACTTGAGGTAGATTGATTTTGAAGAGGACACCTCCCTGCATCAATTCCTAGGCATTTGATAGATGAGTGAGAAGCCTGCCCACCACGCACCAACTCCCGATTACCCTTGACTGAATGGGTGGCAAGCCTACCTGTAAGCCATGGGAAAAAAAGGTCAAACAGGAATAGTTGCATTTGTTGTCCACACAGAGCTATCAAGACCCACTGACTTAAAAAACTAGAACAGCCCACACCCAGTTCCACAAGGTGTCACTAATGGAATCTAAAGCCTTTTGTCCAAGCTTCCAGACTGTTGTCTACGCAGGCAAGAGAGCTTACTAGTCTAAGCTAATTTATGCATTTATAGCTGCATCTTCTATACACAATGTAGGAGCAAAAACTGGAATAGACCCAGAAAGGTGATGTTTATTATGGAGGTCCAATACCCTTTCATCTTGTAGTCTGACATGCAACCAACATTTGTTCTCACCATACTTTCCATCTATGACAGCCCAAAAATGGAATTTGGGGAAGAAGAAGCAAAAATCTCTTCATCCCTGCCCTGTCTCACTTACAGTAATCATCCTCCTTGTAGATTAGAACATACTAGTCAGAGACTGAAAAGAAAGAGTATGTACAGCAAAAGGATCCCAAATTATGGGTCGTGACCCTAAGTAAAGTCACATAATCTGTGAATGGGGTCAAGAACACAACTGAAATAATTTACATGCCTGTTGTTATCTGGGGTCATGGGAATATATTTAAGTTCTAAAAGAGTATCACAGAAAATGGAGACCCATTGGCATACGGAGAGCATTCACTCCCTTCTCAGCACCTAGGACAAAACTTTGCTGTACACCCTCCCATGATCACACATACACCCACTGTTTCTGCCTCTGGCTATCATGTCTGATAAACCCAACAAGCCTTGATTTTAAAGGTAATGTTAGACTAGCAGTTGGCATTTGACATCTGTCTGGGAAAACACCCCCAGTACAAAAAAACATTCGATATTCTGTGATGAGCAGGCCGATGTCATCCTCCAGGAGACTTGGGTGGTTACTATTCACTAAGTAAGCCTGTTTTCTAAAATCACTTGTCGATTCATACCCCAGGTACAAGTCAGTTATACACAAGTAAATTCAGTTTTCCAGGTTCCCATTCTTGAAGTTTTAGTCTCTGCCAATTGTTCAACCATTAAAAATCCTCATGTGTCATACCACCCACACAATAAAATTCAATTACCCTGCAAGGTTAGCTGCTTTAAATTGTTCTGAGAAATTCATGGAATGGCATGTTACTCCAAGAATGAAAACCTGTGGAGCCAATTTCACATTGAGCAGCAATTTGTGCTTAGATTTCAGTTCCTTACTCCATTAAATGAGACCACCACAAAAGAAAAGAAATGCAGACAGCAGTCCAGCAGTGGGATGAGGGCTATCCAGTCTTTAGCACCGAGTGTAACATGTATGATTATCTTCCTGTTGGGGAAGAGGTTGTACGTGTGCACCTGGTGCAAATAGCTCTTAGCTCTCAGAACACATACGGTATCTGAAGGCTAGTGGCAAGAGGTGAAGGCGCAGAGGTAGACAGAGGAATACAAAGGAGTCTGTCAGGGACACAGTAGAGCAAGTCCCACCTCCACTCTGACAGCCTCTGTGCTGCCTTGGAGGAGCAAGGCCTCCAGGAAGAAGAGCATCAGACTGGAATGGCAGGAAGTAATCCAGTAGCTGGGACCTGCCTTCCAGGCAATTCATTATCCTCTCGCACAGAGGATGCATCTCCAAGGGCGTGTGTTCAGGGGGGTGGGAATAGAATGGCTGTGGTAGTCGGCAATTTGATTATTAGATCGCCGGCTTGGTGGTGACTGTCAGGACCACATGGTTAACTGCCTGCCTGGTGCAAAGGTTGCAGACCTCACGCATCACCTAGACAGAATTTTGGAGAGGAATGAGGAGGAGCTGGCTGTCGTGGTACGTGTGGGTACCAATGACAAAAACATAGGAGGGAAATTCTGGAGGCTAAATTTAGACTTGTAGGTAGGAGATCGAAGTCCAGAACTTCCAGGGTAGCATTCTCAGAAATGCTCCTGGTTCCACACGCACGACACCAGAGGCAAGTCAAGTTCCAGAGTCTCAATATGTGGATGAGACGATGGTGCAGAGAGGAGGGCTTTAAATTTGTTACAAACTGTGGAACCTTTGGGGGAAGGGGGAGCCTACACTGACAGAATGGGTTCTACCTCACCCACAACAGAAACCAGCTGCTGGTGCTAAAGATTAAAAAGGAGTTGGAGCAGCTTTTAAACTAGAACCGGGAGGAAAGCCGGCAGATGGTGAGGAATGTGTGGTTTGGGCCAAGGCATCTCCAAAGGATGCTGCTAATTCAGGGAAATCCAAGTATGATAATATAGAGGATAGGACAGAAGCCAAGGGAGCAGAGGTGGAAATCAGTGAACAGACAAGCATAAATGATTCCAAAATACCTGAAAGCTACTTATTATTTCTTAAATTTATACCCCGCCCCTCCTGAGAACAGCTCGGGGCGGCTTCCAACCATAAAATACATATAAAATAATTTAAAACATCAATAAAAATATTAAACAGGGCCCGGGCAACACTAAAACAGTAAATCGGGAAGGGGAGATAAAAGCCAAGTTAGCCCACCCTCCCCAAAGGCCTGGGTGAACAGTCAGGTTTTACAACTTCGCCGGAATGACAACAGGTTTGGGGCCAGGCAAGCTTCCTCTGGGAGGGAGTTCCAAAGGCACGGCCCAACCACCGAGAATGCCCTCTCCATTGTGGCCCCCCGCTTAATGCGGGGGACCTCCAGGAAGGCACCCCCGGCCAACCAAAGGAGTCACTCTGGGGCGCAGACAGCGAGGCGGTCCCTGAGGTATGAGGGGCCCAGACCGTGAAGGGCCTTATAAATCAACACCAAAACCTTGAACCTACATCAGCACACTATTGGCAATCAGTGCAGAGTCCGGAGCACAGGTCTAATGTGCTCCCGGCGACCCGTCCCCAAAAGGAGACGGGCCACCGCATTCTGCACTAGCTGCAGCCTCCGAACCAGGACTAAGGGAAGCCCCACATACAGCGTGTTGCAGTAGTCCAGCCTCGAGGTGACGAAGGCATGGATGAGGGGGGCCAGGTCCGGGCCGGAGATGAACGGACGCAACCTCCACACCAGATGCAACTGGCGGAAAGCAGCCTTCGCGACTGCCTCCACCTGACACTCCAGGCGGAGATCTGCGTCCAATATCACCCCCAGACTCCGAACCTGCTGAGCTATAGGAGGGCGAACGCCCCCAATCAGGGGGGCCACTACCTCCCTCGCTCTCCCCACCAACATCACATCCGTCTTATCGGGGTTCAGCTTCAGTCTGCTCTGCCACATCCACTCCGCCACGGCCTCCAGACACTGGAATAGCAACGAGACAGCAGGGTCTGGATCAGTTGAAAAAGAGAGGTACAGCTGAGTATCATCAGCATATTGGTGACACCGTACCCCGAACCCTCTCACGACCTCCCCCAAGGGCTGCATATATATTTTAAACAATAATAGAGACAGAATGGAACCCTGCGGAACATCGCATGATAAGGCGCGGGGGCAAGATGTCTCCTCCCCCAGCACCACCCGCTGGTTTCTCCCCGAGAGGAATGAACGGAACCATTCAAGAACAGTCCCGTTCAGACCCCCCCAGGTCAC
>QEPC01008309.1:9334936-9352972 GCA_003113815.1 Sphenodon punctatus
ACCCCTTGTCTCTCCCTCTGTTCCCCTTCCTAAGTCTCTCCCCCAGCTCCTGTCTCTCAGATTGTAAGCCCTAGGGGCAGGGACCATGTCTATTTTATTACTTTGTAAAGTGCCAGGTACACTGCTGGCGCTATATAAATGTTTGTTAATAATAATAATAATAATAATAATCTAGCAAGATGAGAAATGTTGAACATCCTGCATCCATCTCCCGGCGGAGGTCGTCGACTAAGGCCACCAACCCCATCTCAATGCCATAGCCGGGGCGGAACCCAGATTGAAACGGGTCCAGGAAACCGAT
Organism: Sphenodon punctatus; assembly: GCA_003113815.1. NCBI lineage: Eukaryota > Metazoa > Chordata > Lepidosauria > Sphenodontia > Sphenodontidae > Sphenodon > Sphenodon punctatus. Next base: position 9,335,238 of record QEPC01008309.1, read on the forward strand.
GTTATCTAGCTGCACCTGGAGCTGGAGTGCCACCACCCGTTCAATAACCTTCCCAAAAAAGGGAAGGTTAGAGACCGGTCGGTAACTGGCAAGTGCATCCACGTCCAAGGATGGTTTCTTCAGGAGGGGGCACACCACAGCCTCCTTGAGGCTGGGTGACAACCTCCCCTGCTGCAGGGACACGTTCACTACCCTCACCAGCACCATCCCCAATGTCTCCCTGGAGGCTTTCACCAACCAGGACGGGCACGGATCAAGTTCACAACAGGTGGCCCTCACAGACCCCAAAACATCCGCCGCATCGGCTGGCATCACTTCCTGAAACTCCCCCCACAAAGCTGGACTGGACAGGACCGCCATCCCCTCGCGCTCTCCCACTACTGCCCCATATCCAGCGTCAAAGTCGCTCTGAATCCGAGCGATCTTGTCTGCAAAGTAGATGACAAACTCCTCACAGCAGGCCTGGGACAAGTCCCCGTCCAGGCGGAGGGAGGCCGGACTGACCAGCCCCCGCACCACCTGAAACAGCTCCGCTAGGCGTGACTTCGCAGACGCTATGACAGAAGCAAGGAACTCCTTCCTTGCTGTCCTCACAGCCTCAACATAGGACCGCAAGTGGGCCTTATGGAGAAGCGGTCAGAGTCAGATCGAGTCTGATGCCAGCGTCACTCCAGCCTCCTGCCTGCTTGTTTCATACACCGCAGCCCCTTGGTAAACCAAGGGGCCCTGCGGTGACGAGACCAAGGCACCCGGTCAATGGCCTCCTCCAGTAAGCTGTTCCAACGCTGGACCAGCTCATCGACAGAGTGACCGTCCAGGTCCAAGTTTAACTCCCTCAGGACCTCTTGGAACCACTGGGGTTCCATCAGCCTCCGAGGGCAGACCATGCTAACTTGTCCCTTCCCCTTCTGGAGGGGGTGAGCTGAGAGACTTGCCTGAAGGAGAAAATGGTCCGTCCATGACAAGGGCACTGCCCTAACCTCCCCCACAGGCGGACTCCCCACCTCAACCAGAACCGAAGATCAGGTCGAGGGTGTGCCCCCCCACGTGGGTCGAGCAGATAACCTCCTGGGACAGGTCCATGGTTGCCATGGCGGCCATGAACTCTCGCTCCACCCCGACAAGGTCGGCATCGGCGTGAATGTTGGAAGTCCCCCAGAACCAAAGTCCTAGAGGAGCCTAACACCACCTCCAAGGTCAGCTCTGCTAGAGCAGTATGGGATGCCGCCAGACAGGAAGGGGCCCAGTATACCAGCAGCACCCCTAGCTTGCCCCCAGCCAAATCGAACACCACGTGAAGGGCCTCAATACCCACAATCTCCTGGACTGGATACCTCCTAACAGGCCAGTCCTCTCTAAAAATAATTGCTACGCCACCTCCCCGGCCATCCGTGCGGGGCTGATGCTGCACGGCATACCCAGCCAGAACGAGATTGGCTAAAGTTGCTTATAATGAGCAAACGAAGAAATTTTTTTTAAAATACATTTAAGTGTCTATATACAAATGCTAGAAGTCTAAAAAGTAACGACAGGAGAATTAGAGTGTATGGCACTAAATGAAGATCTAGACATAATAGGCATCTCTCAAACCTGGTGGAATGAGGATAACCAATGGGACACTAATACAGGGGTACAAAATATATTGAAATGACAGTAGATCAAGCTGATGGTGGGGTGTCTATATGTTAGACGGCATTGGGTCAAGTAGAATTAAAATTTTGCAGGAAGGGAACTGTACTCTGGAATCTCTATGGATAGAAATTCCATGAGTAACATGGAAGTGTATGCACTGGGGTTATATTATCATCCCCCTGACCAGTATAGTGAGCCTGACTATGATATGCTAGGAAAGATTAGACAGGCTACAAAAGTCAGTAACATAATAAGAAGATGATTTCAATTATCTTAATATTGACCAGGTGAATGTCTCCTCTGGGCACGATATGGAGGTAAAGTTTCTAGATGCCATAAATGACTGCTTCTTGGAGCAGCTGGTCTTGGAACCAACAAGGAGCAGCACCTACTTTGGATCAAGTGGTGCATGGATCTGGTGCAAGGGGTAACAGTGGTGGAGCTGCTTGGCAATAGTGATCAGTAATCATTTCAAATTTGCTTATATTATGGAGGGAGAATGGTAAATAAACTACCACACTAACATTTAACTTTAAAAAGGGAGACTATGCTAAAATGAGAGAACTAGTTAGAAGGAAACTAAAAGGAGCAGTGGTGAGGATTAAGTGTCTGCAAGGGGCATGGAGACTATTTAAAAACACCCTCTTGGAAGCGCAAATTAAATATATTCCACAAGTTTAAAAAAGGTAGCAAGGGGATCAAACGCCCGCCAGTGAGGCCAAATGGTGAGGTGAAGGAGGCTATTAGAGACAAAAAGGCATCCTTTTAAAAAAATGGAAAGCTAGTTCTAATGAAAAATAGGAATGCACAAGCATTGGCAAATTAGATGTAAATGTTAATAAGGCAGGCCAAGAGATAATTTGAGAGAGACTTGCTAAAGAGGCAAAAATTAATAACAAAAACTTTTTAAAGTACATCACAGAAGCAAGAGGCCAGTTAGAGAGTCAGTTGGACCATTAGATAACATGAGGATAAAGGGGGTGCTCAGGAAGGATAAGACCATTGCAGAATGGTCTATTCTGCAGAATGCAGAATGGAAGCTGAATGAATTCTTTGCTTTTGTCTTCACGACACAGGATGTTGAGGAAATACCCATGCGAGAACTGTTCTTTGAAGGTGATGATTTGGAAGAGTTGTCACAGATAAGTGACCTCGAGAAGAGGTTCTAAAGCAAATTTACCAATTAAATAGTAACAAATCACCAGGACCAGATGCCATACACCCCAGAGTTCTGAAGGAACTTAAATATAAAACTGTAGATTTACTATTGATAATTTGCAACCTATCACTAAAATCTGCCATTGTACGCGAGGCCTGAAGGGTAGCAAATGTAACACCAATATTTAAAAAGGGCTCCAGAGGTGATCCTGCAAACTACAGACCCGCCTGACATCTGTAAAGGGCAAAATAGAGGAAACTTTTATTTAAAACAGAATTACAGGGCATATTGATAAACATAGCTTAATGGGGAAGAGTTAATATGGATGTTAGCAAAGGGAAGTCATGCCTCACTAATCTATTAGAATTTTTTGAGGGTGTGAATAAGCACAATCCATATCTGGAGTTTCAGACAGTATTGGTAAGGTCCATCATGAGAGAGAGGCTCTTGGGGAAAATAAAAAATCATGGGATGGAAGGAAGTGTCCTATTGTGACTTGGTAACTGATTAAAGGATAGGAAACACAGATCAGGACTAAGTAGTCAGTTTTCACAACAGAGAGAAGTAAATAGTGGCGTGCCCCAGGGATCTGTTCTTATACACATCTAGATGTGTATAAGAGACAGGGCGTGCCCCAGGGATCTGTACTGGGACCAGTGTTGTTTAATGTATTCATTAATGATCCAGAAAGGGGAGTAATTAGTGAGGTGATCAAATTTGCAGACAAGTTATTCAAGGGAGTTAAAACCTAAGCAGACTATGAAGAATTGCAGGGGGATCTTACGAGACTGGGTGACTGGGCATCTAAATGGCAGATGAAATTTAATGTGGACAAGTGCAAAGTGATGCATATAGGGAAAAACAATCCAAACTTCATGTACACAATGCTGAGTTCTAAATTAGAAGTTTCCACTCAGGAAAAGAACCTTGGAGTCACTGTGGACAATACACTGAAATCCTCAGCTGAGCATGTGGCAGCCTTCAAAAAAGCAAACGGAATCTTAGGAGTTATTTGTAAAAGGATAGTGAATAAAACTAAAAATATCATAATGCCACTATATGAATCTATGATGCAACTGCACTTCGAGTAGCGTGTGCAGTTCTGGTCGCCCCATCTGGTCACCCCAAGGGAGATATAGTAGAAATAGAAAAGGTATAGAGAAGGGCAACAAAAATAATAAGGGCTATGGAACAGCTCCCCTACAAGAGAGGCTGGATAGGTTGGGGCTCTTCAGCTTGGAGACGAGACAACATAAGGGGATACGATAGAGGTTTATAAAATCATGAGTGGTGTGGAACATGTTAATAGGCAATGGTTGTTTACCTTCTCAAACAGTACTAGAACTAGGGGACACTCCATGAAAGTGAAAGTATTTTTTCGCTCCACACACAATTAAGTTGTAGAATTTGTTGCCAGATGATGTGATCATGGTCAGTAGTATAACTGGGTTTAAGAAAGGGCTGGACACATTTCTGGAGGATAGGTCCATTTGCAGCTATTAGCCGGGTAGGTTTGGGGGAATGTAACCTCTTACTGTCAGGAGCTGGGAGCGAACAACAGGGAATAGATCACCCAATTGTGACCTGTTAGGTACTTCTTCCAAGCGACTGAGATTGGCCACTCTCAGACAGATGCTGGGTTCTGATACCAACAGATAAATTGAGCATGCTCAGTACTAAGGTATGGATTTCTCAGAAAAAGCAATTTTGACACTACACCTGGATTTCATGGCTACCACCAGTGTCCGAGGAGTTCATGCATTCTCAAGTCCTCCCCCCCCATACTCTCCTGCTCACAAGGCTCCTCCTCTCCTGACACTGCTGTAGCCTCCCAGTCATGCATGTGCAGGTAACAAGTCATCCTCTCCCCCTCCCCAGCTCTCTGCTCCCATTCCTTAGCACCCACAGCTGGGGTGGGTGGGTCAGGGAGGCTAACCAAGGCTAGTTTTGGGGGTGAGTAGGGTTGCCACTCCTTGTGGTTTGACACCAGAGACTCCCATAGGCCAAAATGGGAATCAGGGTCAAGCCATGAGAAGCAGCAACTTTAGAGGCAAGGCAACTCTGTCTCTCCACCACACACACACACACACACACACACTCCTTCCCGCTTTCCCCTGGACCCAGCTGCTTCCCCACAGGAAGAGTTCCAGCCCCCAAGACACACAGAAAGGACTGTGTTGGAATTGCAAAGCAGCAGCAGAGCTGGGTGCCACATTGTCCTGTTTCCAATTCCCCATCAGCATACAAGGATGTACACAGTACAACTAAGCATGATGTTAAGGTCCCTGTTTTGTTAATGGGTCTTTGTTCAGGCAGACATCAAGAGTCTTTTCCCTTCTCTGTTTTATTAAAGCAACCAGCTCATCCCAGGGAGAAGAAGAAGAGGATCTTTATTATCATAAATTATTATTATTATTATTATTTATTAAGCATTTATATAGTGCAAGCAATGTACCTAGCACTTTACACTTGTAAGAGAGAGACATGATTGCTAAGAAGGGATCTTCTTAGCAATCCCTCTGGCAGCAATGGGAGGTAATGAACTTGGCGCTTTCCTTAGGTTTTTACATATTTTGGGGGCACGTTGGACTTTCAAAGTAGCAATGGTTTGTGGCTCTTCTTCCTTAGGGAGTAGTTCACATAGATGGAAATCCTGTTGCACACACTGTTTGTGACGTGGATTGTTATTTCTTCTTTTGTGTTAACTGGGTACACATTTCTGGCTTTGGCGCTCTTTACAGCGGCTGCTTTTTCCTACAGCCACTTTGCTAAATGTGCTTTATTCCCCTGTAGGGGCTGGCTTGGTTTCTTCTACTGCTGCTGGGGTTCCAGGCTCATTCCCCTCTCTTTGAGCAACAGTATTTTCTCCTTCTATGTGCTTCTTTGCTCTTCCCCTACAAGGGCCACCATTCCACTACTGCTTAGCTCTTCTACAGCATTTAAACATTTATGACTATTTATTATTATTATTATTAATGCATTTATATAGCACCAGCAGTGTACCTGGCACTTTACAGTTGTTATTAATGGAGATAGGTCCCTGCCCAGTCGGTTTACAATCCAAGACGGACAAGTGTGAGTGGAACATAGAGAAAAATAGACACATGTTCCCATTTTACAGATGGGGAACCAAGACAAAGAAGTTATGACTTGCCCAAGGCCACCCAGTGAGTTCATGGTTAAGGCGGGATTCAAACCCTGGCTTCTCAAGTCCAGGTCCAAGTCCAGCACCTTATCCACTACACCACATTGGCTCTCAAGTCTGCCCCATGATTGGCCAGCTGGAATAATACGCAATAGCTTCGGATTACGGGCATCTGTAGGGGGTGATCCATGAGGGCATGTCACTTATCCTTCCCCTCACGTTTTCCCACCTGTGTGCACCAAGCCAGGGAGAAACACTGATTTGCCAGCATGGTAAATACAGCCAGGGCCTCCATAGCCAAGTACCAACTAGTTATAACCAACAAAGCTATGATTGTATTCGACTACAATATTTACAGCAGTGAAGTGGAAAAATTCTCCCACCACTTATGTAATAAGTTAGCATTTATATAGTGCTTTACATAGTGTAAGCACTAGAAGCTCATTAAGCCTCTCAACACGCCTGAGAAAAAGTTAACTATTCCCAAATGTACAGAGACGGATACAGAGGTGCAGAAAGGTGAAGTTATTACAACAAGGGCACACAATGAGTCAGTTGCATTGTCTCCCCTTAGGATTCAGGACTCCCAAGCCTTACACTCATTCCACCATTGTCATCGTTTTTTTAATTAAAACAGCTAAATAAAGGTAGATCTCAGTTACTACTTCACAATCAGCTGCAGGGTAGCTTGGTTCAGGGGTCAGTAAATGCTCCAGTTCTTTCAGACTAGCGCTGAGGACCAGAATGACCCTAGCTTTAAGGCAACACCCAGGCTACCCCAGAGAAGTAGTATGCTTAAGACAGTCCAGGTATCACAGGCAGTAACTCCAGGTTGTCACAGCAACACCATAGTTGTGACTGAACTTTTTTTTCTAAGAAATTAATTTAGATGGAGAGAAGAACTGTGCAAATGTTGGTAATGGATTGCTTGTTCCCGTAATTAATTTCTTAGGAAAACATTCCAGTCACAGTGAATGTGGTAGTGCTGCTGCGACAACCTGGAGTTAGCGTCGGAGATATTTGGGCTATTCTAAGCATGCTACTTGCTTCCCTGGGGCAGCCTGAATATTGCCTCCGAGCTAGGGGGGTTAGTCCATCCTGGGAGAGAGAGCTAATAAAGGTCTGATTTCCCTCAATCGGTTTTTAAAAGAATTCACATGACACTGGAAAGGCAAAGCTGCAAGAAAAGAAGTGCAGTTTTCGAAGGAAGCTGAGAAAGCAAAAAGAGGAGAGATGTTGGGGGAGAAGAAGGTACAGTACTCACCGATCCCCAGCCCCACCACAATGCGACCACCCAGCAGGGTCTCCTTGTCCTGGGCAGCGGCCAGCAAAGCGGCCCCCGCGGTGAAGATGAAACTGGCCAAGAGGATGCAGGCTCGGCGGCCGCACAGTCCATTGAGCACCCCACCGGCCAGTGCCGAGAGGGCGGCAGCGCCCACCGTGCTGGAGACCAGTAGCTCCTGCCAGAGAACATCCAAGTTGAGCTCCTTCTTGAGGAGGAGCAGGGCCCCGGACACCACACCGGTGTCGTAGCCGAAGAGGAACCCCCCGAGGGCAGAGAACACCGCCACCACATAGACGAAGCTCGGGGTCTCATCCTGCTGGAACTGGCGCCGGGCCGCCCGCTCCAGGTCCCCCCCTGACGCCTGGCTGTTGAGGCTGGAGCAGGACTCGGCGGCAGCAATGAGGCTCCGCTCCCCAGCTGCCACGCTGGAGGAGCCGTCCGGCTGCTGCCTGCGGCGCTTCTCCCCCATCAGGTTGCTCAGGCTCCGCAGCGTGTACTCCACATTATCGCTGGCCTTGCGGGACATGGGGCAGCCGCCGCCCCTCAGCCGGGCTCGGTGGGGCTGATGATGCCCAGGTGCCTGCCTGTCTTTCTAGGCAGCGGCGACTGGGCTTAGCCGAGTCTCATAGTCCCGCCTATAGCAGCAGCAGCAGCAGCAGCAGCAGCAGCAACGCTTGGAGTGAAGAAGATCCCAGTGTCGGCTCGGCTTTTCTCCCTGCTCCTGCTGCTCCCGGAACCCAGGCAGAGTTTGAACTGGAGGCAGAGCAAACTCGAGTGAGCGCTGGCTGCCAGAACAGGGAACCAAGCGGGGAGGGGAGAGGCGGGGCTGGAACAGGCAGAGGGCGTGACAGAACTTCTCTCTCATACACACTTTTTTTTTTTTTTTTGGTGCTCCTTGCCTCTGACTGAGCATGCTCGGAAGATTTGAGCATGCGCAGTAGGAAGCCGTTGTCTTCCCTGTTTGCCAAACTGAGTGGTAGAGCACAGGTGGGCGCGAAAAGCGGATGAGGCAGTACTGGGAGGGGGATCAAAAGTCTAGGGAGTGTTAGCCGTGTGCCCTATGATTAGAGGAGGCCATTAGTAGTCCCACAGTGTGTAACAGCTGTATTTAAACATGGTACACAGCAAGGGCAGTACTAATCTGTCACATACGTGGCAGGTGCATTATACCCTTTAGTTTAAAGGGTAAATGGCTGACAGAGTTAATAAAGGAGTAGGCACCACAGCTGCTTCGGTATTGCACCCCTTGCCAGAATAGCATAGCGCGTACATGCATCCTCTGAGAGGAAGACACAACAGGGGGATAGTGTGTATGTGCAAGGCTGAGAGGGACGAAGACTTGCCTTGCCTGACACTAAAATAAAGGCAGGGAAGGTTTCTTGCCCATTGCATGCATAGCAAACTAGCTGTCCGATGAATTGAGCATGCTCCCTTCTAACAAGATATGAATTTCTCATGGGGAAGCAGTTTTTTTAGCTGGACCAGGGATGCCGTGTTTTTTTTCTACCTCCTTTTTAAATCTCTGCTTGTGACCCTTTCTTACCTCTGGACCAGCCAGAGATGCGGATCCAAAGATATGCTGGACCAGGGATGACTTTCTCCCAGGTACCATTTTTCTCCATCTTTCTCCTGATATAAATCCATTCCTCTTGATATTTTCCTACCCCTGGACCAGCCAGGGATGTGAGGGGCCACACATGACTTTTTCATGGAGACCATTTTCTCACCTCTTCCTCCTGTTGGAAATTGCTACCATGAGGCAGAAATTTTTCTCCAGTACCAATTTGTCACAGCGGTGTGTTCTAAATGCTTATATTGGTATTTAGACCGTCCTAGGGAGCCAGGTTTTCACGCTACGGGTGGTCCATAGGGGGCGTGTCATTTTTCCTCCCTCCCGTTTGCTTTGCTCCTTGCAACTGACTGAGCATGTTCGGAAGATATGAGCATGCGTAGTAGATGGGTGGAGGGGGAGATGCTGCCCTCAATCTCTGCCAAACTCAGCTGCCAGAGCAGAGGTGGGCGCAAAACGAGGCTGAAGCGGGGTACATGGGTTAAAAGGTGAGAGAGGAATAAAAAGCCCAGGCAGTGCTAACCATGTGTCCCTCGGGTGAAGGAAGCCATTAGTAGCTACGCAACGTGTAACAGACGCTGCATTTAAAAACATCCCACACCGGCAGTGTTAAATAGCCTGTCAAATAAGTGTCAGAAAATACATTCTAGTCACTACAATGAAACGGGCAAATGGCTGTCAGGGTTAGAAGGGGGAGCACCACTGTTATCTACGAGATAACATTTGCAAATAAAAAAGGCAGGGAGGTTTTCATGGTCACATGCAGAGTCTGGCTTTAGCAATCAGTGCTTCTCCCTGGTTTAGCTCAACCACTCTGGTGGGATATGGGAATACCTGGTAGAGTGGCCAACATGGGCACTGCCACCCAGTCACATAGCGAGGGGGGTGTTGCTGCTAACAGCACTGGGATGAGGGAAGAGCTGCTAGTCAATTTCTATTAACCAGGTTTCTGGTTAATAAGTAAAGGGGCAATAGGATTGGGGAAGGAGGGCAGAGAAGCTATTGGACTTAGTCAATTTTATCAGCTTTCACAGGAGCAGTGGGCAGGCGTTCAGCAGTGTAGGCATTAAACAATAATGATAATCTTTATTTTTATATAGTGCCACCACCACCACCATCATGGCACTTGGAACACTTTACATATAACACAACTTTTAATCCTCACAACAACCCTGTGAGGTAGGTTAGGCTGAGAAAATATTGTGACTGGTCCAAGGTCACCCAGTGAGTTTCTGGATAAGGCTAGACTTGAACCAGGGTCCCTCTCTCGCCCCCCTCCCCCCAGTCCAATTACTGCACACTTAGCTATTTATCTCATCTTCCTCTGGACTTTCTGTGCTACATAATACCAAGTCTCCTTTGCATTTAACTAGTGAAGAATCCAGTGTAGCCCAACAGCCTGCATGCCTTCACCAACAACATTTGGTCCAATGAAAGATATCATCGGAACTACTTTATCTCCATCTATTACTTTTGGGACCAACATGGCAACCACATCCTCTCTCTAGACTTGGGTTTAACTTTCACAGGAACAGTACCAATGAGGTCACTGGAACTATTTGCATAAGTAAAATTATTTGTGTCCATGTGGCTAAAGCTTTCCGGGCACAATTCAAGGTGCTAGTTTTGATCTTTAAAGCCCTAGATGGCCTGGGCCCCACATATCTGAAAGACTGCCTGTTCTTCCATGCCCCCTTGCAGCCTTTGCAATCGGCCAGGAGAGTCTCCCTGTGGGTAGCACCTGTTAGCCTTGTTCATATGACAAGGATTCGCAGGGAGGCATTATTGGTTGCTGCAGCTGCCCCAATGCTATGGAACTCCCTTTCCCCAGAGGTCTGCTTGAGCCCCAGCCTAAGCCTCTTCCAGAGGTAGTATGAGATGTGTTTGTTTGAAAGGCATTTGGTAAGCAAGGATTGGGGTGTTGTGGGGGGGAATGATGCTACGGCCCCCAGTGAGAGGGGTGTACAAGCAAGGGTGGGAATAGGGCTCTGTGGAATGAAGTGGGGGGTTGAAAATAGGGTTTGTGGGTGAGTTTTAGGGTTTCTTTTTAATGGTTTTAATAGGTTTTTTCTTTGTATTTTATATTTCTGTAAGCTGCCCTGAGCCTTTGAGGGAAGAACGGGATAAACATTTGAATAAATAAATAAATTACAATATGCCTCTGTTAGTACAAACTATGCTAGAGCATACGCTGTCTTCACATTATGTCCTATACAACTTGAAACATATTGTTAATGTTTAAGTTTAAAAAAAAAAAAATCTTCAGAGTTACACCTACAAAAGCAATATATAATAAATATTTTATTTGTTTAACCAGAGGCCATAACAATCAAACAATAAAATGATACATATCAATTAAAAGTAAACAACATAAATAAAAACTGTTCAGATTATACCACGATTACAGAGGGGAGCAGAGGGTCAGCAGCACCTGGCCCTTCCCGGGAGTTAGACAGCCCACTTATTCCCCTATGTTTTGATATTTATATATTCCTGTTGGCTAATCCCTCAACAGGGCTCCATGTATCACCCGAGATTTGCTACTAAAATGGAATCATTTTTTGACATACATGTCGGTCTAAAAGAACCCATACAAGATTCCCCATATAACTTGTCAGGGGAGCCTCTATTAGCCCATCTGTCCAAATGACCTGTGCGCAACTGATTTTTAGACAGTAGTAATAGTACCATATTACATCCGCTGCCTCCTCCAAGCCAGATGGTGCAGCCAACCAAACCAGACTAGTGCATCAACAGGTTACATATGTAGCCAAATACAAGGTCAAATAAGGCAATCCGGGAGAGCATAATTGAAAGGTGAACTGCCCTTGAATTACTCAAATTCATACCACACGACCTCCAATGCCCTTGGGCCTACTTTAGTTAGGGGCCCAGCACCAATATCTCCGTTTGTTTTTTCCTATAGACCTCTAATTGGAATACCCCTACTGCCGCCTTCCGCATTATTGAGGTATTTCTAATTGCTAAAATATATGGAATACAGCGGTCACAACCCCATTTGTCCCTTTCCCCTAGCCATGGGACAAAACATTTTTCCCGGATGGCACTAGATTTGGGGCAGAGGAGTAGATAGTGTGACAAATCCTCCGTCTTTACTTGCCCACAGTAACAAAACCTGAGCTCTGCTGGTATTCCTTTCACCCTGCCTTCATACACTGTAGTTGCCATCATATTTACCCTGGCTAGGGTCAGAGCCCTTCTCACTTGGAAATTATTTATAACGGACAGGTACTTCTCGCGGCCCCATTCTGTCTTAAGTCTTACATACCACGGCCTTAAGTCCTACATACCACTGTCTTAAGTCTTACATACATTGTTCCACCATTTTCACTCTCTCACCTTGTAGGCTAACATCTCTAATCCGATTCCGGATTTGGACTTTAGCCTGAGCTGAGGTAGAATATACAAAGTTTGATCGTGAGAATCCTAAAGAGGTCAGATTCTGATCTACATAAGTAATCCAGGTGTAAGAGACAAGGCAATTCTCTTGCTCCTTTAAACAGAACCTAGGAAGTCGATCAGATGGCATGTCTCGTACTTTGAGCCAATAGCCCAGAAGAGGCCTCCTGATCCTGTCTTCCACCAGGATTACCCTGCACTCTGCCCTCAACAGGACCGTAGGGGTGCCCCTAGGTAGACCAAGGCCAGCCCTCAAAATCTTGTTTTGATGGGGTTCCAAACAGGACCAAGTGGCCACTCCCCAAATCTCTGCTCCAACCTACAAAAGCAATAGGCAAGGGTTTATATATATATATATATTTAAAAGAATTTAAATGGATTTAAATTAAATTAGAACATTTCTATTGATCTTTGATTTTTTATAAAAAGCTGACATTTTCTCCAGGAAGTTAGGTAATCTGACTGGAGCTCACCCTTGCTGAGGTAATCTATATCCCATTGCCAGCTCTAGAGAGACTGGGTGTTTTCACATGAACAGCACCCATGTCTCTGCTCCACCTCAACCCTGGGTGGGCCGTCCATTTAAAGGCGGCCCGCCAGATGTGCAGGTGGGGCAGGATGTCCCTGCTCCGAAACACCCAGGAGCACTTCCAGCAGAGCAGGCAGCCCAAACCTGGGGCACCGACGAGAGGCAGAACTGCTGTCAGTTTGCTTGGCAGATGGCTGCTGCAGCTCTGTTCTTGGCCAGGGGTTACCCAACCCAGGGGGAGCTGCAAGCAGGCAGATGTGGGGGTGCACCCTTGGACCTGCATTTGTGTGAAAACCAGTGTGATTTGTCATGTTGGCCCCCAAAGTAATGGAGACAAAAGTAAAAACTTAAGAAGTACCTTATTGGGTAAGACTAATGGTCCATCCATCCCAGCATCTTGTCTCCAAGCCACCTTTGACCACTTCACAGAAGCACACAATGGAGTAATCTATTCCCTGCTATTTGCACCCAGCTCCTGACAATCAGAGGATACATAACCCAACCAACTTATTTATTTATTTCAATTTTTACCCCACCGTTCCAAATAAGGCTCAGGACAACTTATAACATTTAACTTGCAACTTAATTAATAGCCACATATGTATCTTCTAAGAAGTTGTCTAACCCTTTTTTAAACTCAGTTACTCTACAGGCCTTAACAAAATTGCGTGTTTTTAAACAAGCAAGGTGATGGGGTTGGAGGGGGGTCCATGGCCGCAGCATAGCTCTGCCGTAGAGCACCCACGCAAGTGGAGTGCATGGGGAGTGATTCAAACAGGCGGCTCCCAGCATGGCTACTGTGGCCACAGAGGCTGCTGCCAACATACATTCTCCCTCCCCTGCTGGGGGAGGGGGAAATACACCAGGCTGGCACTTGCAAGTGACATGTCCCAGCCTTGAGCACTGGGGAACCTGGGCTCCCCAGCACTCCCAGTTAGGACTTGTGAGTTGCAAGGGCCACTTCTCCCACCCACCGCACCTATAAACGGTAGACCTGTCTGCTGGCGTGGTTGGCTGCCGCCATTCATACAGACGGGCTTCGTGGCATTGTGGCCACCTGTTGCCACAGATCCATTTGGCTTGCCCTGCACATAGTACTCTGGATTCCCCAGCAGTACTCCATGAGTGGGTGCTCCATGGTTCACAGGAACGTGCATCCATCCGCTGCACCTTCAGATGGGTGGTCAGATCTGTGGCTCTCGGTGGCCATGCGGGGTAGCATCTCATTTGAAAGCACCCATTCTCTGGCAACAAGCTCCACAGACTGTTTGTACATTGAGTGCAAAAGTGCTTCCTTTTGTTTGTTCTGAATTGGCTGCTAGTTAGTTTCGTAGAGTGCCCCCTAGCACTAGTATTTTTGCAAGGGTAAATAATAGCTCGCTATTTACTTGTTCCACACTTGTTCGTGTTTTTGTTCATCTGATCTCCTCTATTGGAGCAACCTCTGTTGGAGAGTGTACACAAGCTTTTGGGCAGTGAGATCTGTGAGACAGTTCTAGATATTTATATAGTATATATAGACAGGGAGGAAGAATCTTCTGACTTGTTACCAGCCTGAGGAAGCACCCTGTGTGGCCTGAAAGCCTGCATATCTTCACTAGTCTACTGGTTCAATAAAAGATTGATGCTTCTTTCATGTAGCCTGGAGAAAGTTAGTGTTACTTAAGTATCCTTTGATGCATATAGTTTCTGAGGTTAGCCGGGAGCACCCTCTTGCAGGTACCATGTACCCATAAAGTTTCTACAGCAAGGACGTGCAGAGAGGTGTTCTCGGTGGCTGCCCCACAATTATGGAATTCCCTCCCCTTGGAGGTTGGTCCAAGACCAAGCCTGTCCATCTTTAGGAAACTATGTAAGACCTTTCTCATTGACCAGGCATTTCGCAGGGATAGGGTTGGGTGAGATGGGGGGGGGGGGGAGTTAAGGGATTTTTTTTTAATTGATTGTAAGACTTTTATTATTATTTTTGATTGTAAGCCACCCTCAGCTTTTATGAGAAGAGAGGCATATAAATGTAAATAAATAAATATAGTTTAGTAATATGAAAACTGGAATAGAGTGAAGGAAGGTAGGTAATTGGGGTTTAAGGTGCAGTGGCTACAAAGCCATGTTGTGAATATAGTAAAAATCTCACAAAATTTGGAATGAGATTATGAAATACTGTATCACTGAAGTCAGCATTTTCTAATGACATTTAATAAACCCCTTAATTTTCTCAAATGAAACTGTCAGACACTGGCCCTTTTTACACGGGCCTCTCCCATTCATGAACACGCAGAAATCTGCATGTTCATGAGTGGGAGAAGCCCATGAGAAGGAAACGGCATGCGCACTGAGTGGGGGTGCATACATGCACCCGCCTAACACACATCCCCACGCATCTCCCACTCACCAACACGCACGGAGCAACCGGGGGAAACGGTGGTTTCTTCATGCATAGGGATGAGTGGGGGGTGCATGGGGATACATGTGAAGCCATGTACATACCCCGCCCACCCATTGCATGCACCCAGGGATACACACACACACACCCTGTGGGGGCCATGTTAAAAAGGCCATAGTAATATGTTTATTTTAAGGAGATTTTATGTGCAAAAATAGAATGAGGAAGTATCAGCTCTAAATTATTCCAAAATAGATATATATGTCAGAATCAATTTCTGAAATTGTTCTATAATTAGAAGTGAAACTAGCTTATAATACTGTGATCAAAACAGAATTCAAAATAACGTATTTAAATTAGACTTTTCACCAGAAAAGACAGATATTTATTTTACACATACTCAGATTCTCTCTCTCTCTCTCTCTCTCTCTCTCTCTCTCTCTCTCTCTCTCATAGAAGCACTTGCTTTAAGTGGAACTGGTAGAATTACTATGCCTCCTGGTGGTTGCAATGTTAGGTTCAAGAAATACTAATGAGTGGATTACGTCTGCCAGCCCCACCCAAAGACAGAATCTCTCCTGTCTTTGGGAGAGTACAAAAGGCCTAGATTCAATACTGGACGGTGGATTTACCAAACAAAAATGGCTTCATTTAGTGATTCAGATGGTGATGTATTAGGAATGTATGTCAATATGACCTTTAAAACATTAAATTAAGCTAAAATCTGATCCATGTTAAATCTGATCCATCCAAAAAAAGAGGGGCATGGAGATTGCATAGCAATAAATTGCTTTGGGGGCTGTGGGTGGGAAGGAAAGGGGATGGGAAGTGTAGGTGCAGGGAAGGGAAGACAGCGATGGAGAATGGTGGTATGGCATAACGAGAAGCTGCTTAGGGGGCTGGGTGTTGGAAGCACTTGCACTTGAGTTGGGGGAGGGAAAGTATGCCATCCTAGAGGTGGAGGAGGACTGGATCAGCCAAAGGAAAACAGATTGACACATAGGAAAAATATTTAATTTAAAAAAAAAGTTTTATTAAACACTATTAAAGATTTTTAAACACTTTATTTATGATCTGTAAACTGATACTTAGGGCTGAGTGTTGGGGTTGCCAATGCAGTTGATGTGGCAGCACAAGATGTTCCAGTTCCAGGCATTCTTTGCTGCCCTCTTAGCATCCGCGAAGTCAAGTCCAGCTGAGCTTTACCAGGGGGGTGGGGGTGCTGGTCAGTCCGGCCTCCCTCTGCCTGGAACTGGAATCTTCCAGTGCTCGCTGTGACATGTTTATCGATTTTTTTGTGGATAAAATCACAGAAATTCAGCACGACTTCGATGCCGCACTTGCTGGAGTAGGAGAACCAGAGGTAATGGAAGCCCTGCCTTTTCCTGTTTTATGGGATCAGTTTTGGTGGGTGTCGTCCGTTGATACGGCAGATGTCCTTGGGGCGGTTAGAGCAACCAATTGTGAACTAGACTCTTGGCCCTCCTAGCTGGTTACGGCCAGCCGGGAGACACTGGGGCCGTAGCTGGTGGGCGTGATCAATGCCTCTCTCAGGGAGGGCAGAGTGCTGGGCTGCCTCAAAGAGGCGGTGGTGTGACCTCTGCTCAGAAAATGATCACTTGACATTGATTCCCTCACCAGTTATCAGCCAGTCGCTAATCTTCCCTTTTTAGGGAAGATTATTATTTATTATTTATTTAGAAAACTTGTATTGTTGAGCAGATGGTGGCTCAGCAGCTTCAGGGGCTTCTGGATGAAGCCTGGCTTTCATCTGGGTTTTGGCACTGAGACTGCGCTTGTGGTCTTGGTCGACGACCTGCACCATGAGTAGGGCTGATGCGGCAGCAGCTGTTACCGCTCCGCAATTCCTTTCCTAAACCTCGGCATCCCAGGTTACGCCTCACAGAATTCCGCGCGGTACTCCGCGATTCTGCATTTTTTTCGCTATAAGAATTCGCAGATGCGGAATGTATGTGTTTTGCCGATTTCTTCATCGTTACCGTTGCCGTATACAATCAGTGGTCTTTTCCCGCATTCCACCAATTTAATATATGAGCCACAGGCATGAGCACTTATCGCGGTTCCGCGAAGGGAGGATGAGTCATACTGTACTATTTTGTGCTGCCGTTGCAGCGCCGCTGTGCGAGTGATGCACGCTGTCTCACGCTGTTGCTGAGACGCTGAGTTGACTGCTGCTAGTGCGTCCATGAGTTATATCAGAGCAGATTGTCTCTTTCAGGGGTGGCTGGTGGCTTTTTAGTTTGGAGGGGCAGTAAGGCCATCTGGCCCGCTGGTGACTTCACCACTGGCAGGCCAGTGAGCCGGTGGGCGGAGCCAGGGCAGCTGTGGGTGGAGCCAGGGCAATGGTGGGCGGAGCCAGGGCAACGGTAGACGGAGCCAGGGCATAACCCAGCAGTAAGGAGTTCCCAGGGTTAACATCAGATAGAAGAAAACACAGTCTAAAATGCACATCAAGCTTAAAACGAATAATGTAGAAACCCCAAGTACAGGAAAACACTGGCAAAGCACACCAGCAAGGAGTTCCCAGGGTTAAAATCAGATGGAAGAAAACACAGTCTAAAATGCACATCAAGCTTAAAACGAATAATGTA
>QEPC01008309.1:9361854-9375909 GCA_003113815.1 Sphenodon punctatus
GTACAGTCGTGGAGATGCTAGGTACCTCTGCCACTGTCGGAGTCACCATCACAGTCGGGGTGGGCTGCTCACCAATTGGGGTAAGGCTGCTCCATGACAAGTCCTGCTCACCAATGCTCCCCACACCCCACTGGGCACACAAGCCACTGTATCTCATGGCCCAGATGCCCAGAGTGGGTTAAGACTACCCAAGGCGTGGGAGTCTGCTGACAGCATCTCTTGTGGCTGCACTCAAGGTGGCACCATCCAGCCGTACACATGACTGCCAGATGGGTAGTCAGTGCCACTGCTCTCTGTAGTCCTACTGCACTTTCTGTTTTGACAGCAAGAGTGTTAACAATTGGCACAGTAACCACACTGAGAGTCAAAGGGTAAAAACAGACATAACGGTGATGGCCTGGGAACCACCAGCATGTCTGTTTTGGTGCTGCAAGATCACTCAGAGCCAACTGCCACACAGCCTGGGACTGCCCTGGGGAGGGTAGGTGCTGGCCCAGAATGTGTCCCCTGGGTGATTTCAGGCACACATTCTGGGCCAAGAACCACCTATGCAGGCCAACGTGAAACACAGTGGGCCAACACATCAGTAGTAAAAAAGGGAAACCTTGAATACCAATGAGGTGCTCATTAATATTTATGAAGTAGGCAGGGTTTAATTTGCATATTCATGACATTGTACCCACGTGACCAGAAACAGAAGTGACGTACCCGGAAATGGCTGTGACGTAGCCAGAAAGGAATATGATGTGGCCGTAAAGTCCCACCTGCCGCTGGAAGTGACATTGAAGTGAGGAATCACTTCCGGGTCAGGGTGGGTGGAACCATAGGTTCCACCGTCCCTGACCCTGGAAGTTGCTTACGTGAAATTGGATGATAGCTTACGGGTCAGGGTGGGTGGACACCCTCCCTGACCCCGCATGGTTATTTGATGCGGGTCATCTGACCCCTCAAACATCTCCTCCCACCCACCTGAACCATTAGCAAAGGGTTTCGTCAGCCTAGACACACACCCTAAAGACTTGTCGAACCAATGGGTTGTCTTCCTGTTTGCTGGCAATAGTAAGCAAGTTCTTTTTGAAAATGAAAGATCTTATTTTGATTGGTCCTGTACCATGCCAGAAATTCTTCTTTTTCATTGGGCATCATACAGTCCACTCCATAGTACTCCAAACCAGCCATAGGCCTGACATAATTCTGGTTGGCTTTAGTGCTAAACAAATTGGGAAAACTCCTTATGCCCCTCAAAACCCATTGCCTGTGGTAGTTTGCTCAGTTTCGTAGGCAAGAATCTATGAATAGCATCCCCAGAGCTTTTACTGTGATACACATCAGTTTAGCACCCTTGGTGATCAGCTCTAACTTTAACTTTTCTTTCACAAATTGTCTGACCATAAAGTATCCATTATAAAACCAGGAATTGTGAACGACCATGGTGTACCAATGGAATTTGGCACACATGAACTTCTTAACAAAGTCAGAAACACATTCTTCCGTCTTAAATTCCCAAGCATCCTCCTTTTCTAGATGAGTGGTATATATAATTGGGCACATGAACCCAATCCTCATGCCTGTATTCAATATCATAAATAATGTACCTATTTGATATTTTTGACTTTTTAATAGTGGGCATAAAGCACTGGTGTGTATTTGTATCACCAACCAGACCCTTGCACTGTTAGCACTGCTTTGCCCTGCATTTGTGTTTCTTATTCACATAGGACTGACATTTGTCACATAGAATTTTAGACCAACAATCGACTTTGTTTTCGGATGCCAAGTCTGTATGTTTGGCTAAACAGGACGCAGATTTACAAAGCAGCTTACAGCTGGGGCATCTCACCATACTACCCAAAGCAGCCGTACAATTCATTGTTAAACACAAGCGACAATAACAAGTGCATCTGTGGTCGTGGCTATACAGATGGCAGCAAAATTGGCAATCATTTTCAGACCTGAACAGTGATTTTATGTTTTGGGGTATTTTCAGACGTTACGAGATCACACTCAATCCCGCGGCGGGGCCAAAGCACCCTGAACGTCTGTTCGGCGGCCGCCAGATGTTCACCACAGTCAATACCCACATGGGGTCAAATTCAACCACGCTTCCGGAGCTCCAGCCCGGACCATCTCCGAAAGCGTGGTCAAAGAGATTCCTAGCGGGAAACAATAAAAAGTAACGTCTGGATGGCAATCACTGGCCGGAATCAATCAAAATGATTCCCAGCCGGGGACAAAGCATGCAGCATCGCTGCCAGGCAACCAGCAACAACACAGGCAGCGGAGGGAGATTTAAAGGGCACATGGCAGCAGCCGGGACGAGCCACCCTGGCGCCTTCCGGGTGCTTTGACCACGGCCCGGCCCGGGATCGGCGTAACGTCTGTTGCGCTGCCCCGGGCCGTGGTCTGCTGGTCCGATTCCCTGCCGTGGTCCCGCTCCTGTCACGTCTGTTCGGGGCTTTTATTGACCGTGGGAGGTGGTTGAACGGTTCACCACCACTGGGAATCCACTGTGGTGACTCTGGATCACGTAACGTCTGAAATCACCCTCTGACACCAAGATAATGATCCTCGTGTAGCAGAACAAAATAGGTTTGTGGGTGTCTGGGTTCTTGTGTTTTAAAACTAAGCCAAGACTCATTTAGGTTATAAACCACATGAATGTTGACTTTTAAATACCTTTCAAATTCTGCTATATTGTTGAACATTTTTACCAGGATTCATTGCTTGAAATGGCTGGACATTGATGGTGTTTTCTTGGGGGACAGAAGTTTCAGCATGGTCTAGTGTGAGGAAAAACAAAAAAAATCAGGTTTCTACAGAAATAATAATACAAAATACATTTAAAAGGAAAGACTTTTTACCAGCATTCATTGCTTGAGCTTCTTGCTGCATTCACCTTCTCCTTGAAAGCAAAAGCCTGTTCACTTTCTGGGGGTCACTGTTTTTATTTTCTAGAGAGACATTAAGAAACAATTTGATTTCATTACAGGTTTTTTTTTTTTAAAGCAGCATACCCTATACACTAGAACGTTAAGACAGTACCGCCAAACAGCAGGCCCTCCCCACACACACAGCATCTGCTCACAGGGCCCCAAACCACCTTGTTTTAAATAAAAGCTAAAAGTTAACTCTTTTCAGAATTTTCATTTTAAGATTTGCAAAACTAAAACTTTCAAAGCAGTATAACCAAGCAGCATGCACCATTTCCCACACACCATGTACTTTAAAACATACCCATTTTGGGGGTGAGGAATCTTATTTCCCAGATATAGTGTGTCTTGTTATAAAAGTTCTACAGTAAAAAACAAAGCACGCACATCTGTGTAAAGCATTTGAGTTTACAAAAAGGTGAAATGAAATTCATTATAAAGTAATATATTACTAGGAAAAAAATAATAACCTTCCAAGATCTGCTGCAAATAGACAGATGTTTTTCATTTTTTAATTTCATTTTAATTTTGTACCCTGCAGACTACATCACAGGTGTCTCGTAGTGGCTTACATTCACAAATGAAATACAATATAAATACATAATAAACAATACATAATAGCCAGTACATAATATAAAAATACATAATCTAAACAATACATCATCTAAAAATATATCAAACATCAACCCAATAGCAGTCCACTTGAAGAAAAAACTACAAACCTATAGGGCTGGGGGAACAGAATGCGGTTCGGATGTTCGGATATTCGGTCATTCGGTTTGAAACCTGAGTTTGGGTTCGATGGTTCAGTTCGTCCATGTTCGGGTTGGCCGAACTCGGCCAAACAGTCAAAAACAGCACTATCGAAGCCAAAACTGAAACTTGACCAAAACCGAAACCGAGACCGAAACTTACTTTTTTTCCCCCTGAAAAGAAGTTTTTCCTGCCCCCGAACTCATCCGAACACAACCGAACTGTTCGGTCATTCAAGAGTTCGGTTCGGACGTTCGGTTCGGACGTCCGAACAGATCGAGTTCGGTCCGAACTCCGAACATCTGAACCGCGTTCGCCCATCCCTACAAACCCAACCCCCCTCCCTCCCCAACATCCTCTGCAGTGAAGACCAAAGCAAAGAACTCATTCAGCTTCCCTACAATCTCCTTTCCCTCCCTAAGCACCCCTTTCATCCCCTGGTCATCTAACGGCCCTACTGACTCTCTAGCAGACTTCCTGCTTCTGATGCACTTGGAAACATTTTTATTATTAGTTTTAGCATATTTAGCAAGTTGCTTCTCAAACTCCTTTTTGGCCTGCCTTATTAACTTTTTACATCTACTTTGGCAACGCTTATGCTCTTCCCTATTTACCTCATTGAGACTCTCTTTCCATTTTTTAAAGGATGCCCTTTTGACTCCAATAGCCTCCTTCACCTCACCATTTAGCCACACAGGCAGACGTTTGGTCTTCTTCCTACCTTTCTTAATTTGTGGAATACACTTAATCTGAGCTTTCAAGAGGGTGTTTTTAAATAGTTTCCATGCTTCCTGTAGACATTTAATTCTTGCAACTGTTCCTTTAAGTTTCCTTCTAACTAGTTTCCTCATTTTTACATAGTTCCCCTTTCTAAAGTTATATGTTACCGCAGTGGTTTTATTTGGCATTTCCCCTCCTGTGAGTATGTCAAATTTGATGTCCCCCCTGGTTCTCCAAAATGAAAAAAGACCACGCTTAGAAAAGCAGAGGGTTACCACCTAAAACAGTGGAACACCCCAAATCCTATTGGTTACTTTCCAGATTGCATTTCTAGGATTTTTTGACCCATCGTTTCCATTTTCCACCTGTAGAGGGCAGTGCTGTATTACAAATGGACATGACTAGACAAATTTATAGGCGGACTGCTTTTTTCACATGCTTTAGGAAAGTAGAAAATAGCAGCTATTATTTAACCCCTACTCATAACAAAGTCATACTGTTTTAAAACCATTTCTTACCCCTTTTTGGATTCCCACAAAGAACAGAGGGAACATTTGCTGTGATATCTAAATGCATGCCCTGACTTGTCTCAGAAGCCACCATGCTTTGATGACCTAATGCAACCCACCCTGATAAGATTAACTCTTTTACTGGAGAGGAATTCTTTTAACTGACTTTCAAGACCCACTCTCAGACAGCATGTCTGATGTAAAATGCCTGAGAAGCTTTATTGACCCTGTGACTAAGAAGTAGTGTCATATCTGTTTCCATTTCCCAACATTTTTGCAGGTTAAAAACCATGATAGCCTAGGGTGTTTTCAGACATGACGCTAACCCCAGTTTAACCACACTTTAACCACACTTGAACATTTCTTATGCATGTTGCAGGGCTGTACTGGTGCCCTATGCAGTCCGAAAACAGTTTTACTCAAAAACAATGCTTTAGAATTCCATAAACACTGGCCCTTTTGATGGATCGCATGGAAGCTTTGTTTTTTTGAGGTGGAACCTGGTCAGCTTCCATCAGCACAATCCCTAGATGTTTCTGAAGGACAACATGTGACTTATCAGCTGCATCTTTTCTCTCAGGGCAGAAGCAGGCAGGGCCTTCTGGTTTGCTTTCAACCTCTTCAACAACAGCTGATGAACTTTCAAACAATTCCTGAATGAAAATTTAAAACCACAATGGGTTAGCACTCTTTTTAAAAGCATTACTCTGTGACAGTCAATCCCATTACATCTCTAGGCACACAGACCCCTTTTAATCACCCTGAAAAATCTTTACCACCTGTGAATTTTGTGCCGGGGGCTGGTGTGCCGAGCGGGGATACTCCATCTTCTTCTACCTCCAACCACCCTGGGGAGAGAACCTGCTGGGGCTCCTCAGTGGTCTTCATGTCCATGTGAGTTTCCTCATGGCTCTGGACAGGCGTACTAAAAGGAACTCTGGCCATAGGGATTCCTTCAGCATTCTCATCCTCTTAACGTGAGCTAATGTAGTGCTTTCAGTTCAAACGTCTCACCACCGATGGAGGAATTGTCAGCTCCAAAGGCCTAGCTGGGGTAACATTACATTTGTAGGCCCAAATGGAGTAAAAAAAAAACTGATTGTGGCACAGGACCCCCTATGTCTGTTTCACTGCACTGCACTGTGTACAGAATATGGCGACCCCTCACACACAGCCGCACAAACCTGTGGGGAAATCTCTACAGGGATTGGTCAAAGACAGTGGGAGGAGTTCTTAGAGGGGATCACATGACCCCATTTCTGCAAGTCACCCTACCCCAGGAAGCGACAACCCGTTTGTTCGACAACTCTTTAGGGGGTGTGTCTAGGCTGACGAAACCCTTTCCTATTGGTTCAGGCGGGTCGGAGGAGATGTTTGAGGGGTCAGATGACCCACATCAAAGGACCTTGTGGGGTCAGGGAGGGTGGAACCTTAGGTTCTTCTTCGAGTGGCTCCTTCCATTCTCACAAATGGGTTTGTGCTTGCGCACCCTTCTCTTACCGGCATATACCAAGCTCACAAGTTTGAAAAGCACATGACGTTCACGCTCCCCCACACTATATAAGGTACCTTCCCGCCTAAACCCAACAGTTCCTTCCAACCATTTTCACAGCTTACTAGCATTCCTAGCTCACTCGTTCTCATTATGGTGACCGTTCGCCACAGTTTCAATCAATGTTTTTCATGTGGGAGGAAGATGACCACAAAGGACCCCCACGGCCAGTGCCTCATCTGCCTCGGCGTTCAACACGACCCGAGCGAATGCCCAGAGTGTTTACTGCTGAAACCCAAGATTCTGAGGGAAAGATCTCTCCGTCTCCCAGTGCTCCTTAGGGAGCTAGAAGGTAAAGACAAGTTGGTAAAAAGCAGTAGGCAAAAACCTTTGCCTGTCTCGCCAAAAGTGCCTAGTATTGCGG
This sequence comes from Sphenodon punctatus, assembly GCA_003113815.1. NCBI lineage: Eukaryota > Metazoa > Chordata > Lepidosauria > Sphenodontia > Sphenodontidae > Sphenodon > Sphenodon punctatus. The sequence continues at coordinate 9,368,683 of QEPC01008309.1, forward strand.
CAGAGGTGATGGTGTCAGCCGCTCCGACCCTTTCCATGGAGTCTGCTAGTGACTTGATTGTTCTGGGACCCTCCGTTTCTCCAGGTTCCTGGTCTCCTCCTAGAAAAAGACAGAAAAATGTTCAAGGGGTAGAGCCTGCTATTTTAGCGGATCGCTCATTGTCTCCCGCATCCTCCTCAGACAAAGCTCTGCTACACTCCACAGGTTTCTCAACGCCGGTCTCGCTCTTGACTATCTCTTCCCCGTTGTACAAAGCTGAGGGGGAAACAGACCCAAGATTTATGGGCTCACCTTACCAGCCCCTGAGAGTCCATTGGGTGGCTCCCCCACAACTGGAGCCCACTGCAAAACCATTGAATTTGCCCCCACCTATGCCTGCCTTTCCATGGCAGTATTTCAAGGAGCAAGATGAGGCCAGGCGACAAGATAATAGGCTTATTGTATCATACCTGCAAACTTTGATTCAAGCCATGACATCCAGAGCAGACGTTCCCTCCGTATTGATGTCCATATCTCCACAGCGTGAGGTAGCTTCGCATACTGCCCCTAGTGGACGATCTTGTTGTTCGACATCGAGTAGAACGTCACCGCCACCGACTTCTACGACTCCATCAATGTCGATGCATCCCTCGGCGTTGACATCACTCCCTCGACGTTGGCAACACTCGACATGGGCAGATCGTCTCTCGATGGCAAAAGATTGCCCTTCGACACCACTGCTCCAGGACACAACACCGATTCTCCCCTCTACCTCATTTACTAGTGAGGATAAACAGAAATTCCTTAAACATCTCCATAAGCGCAGATCTCGTGCTGCTCATCGGAGAGAATTGAAGAGAAGAGTCCTCCTTTCTTTGAGCCACCCTGAACCCCTTCCGGAATCTGTAGAAGTTACCTCTCCAATGGAGGACGCCTCACCGGAGTCACCACTGCCGACGCAGGAGCTGTTTGAAGGGCAGGAGCCTGATAATCTCTCGCCCTCACCATCAGATGATGTTCAGGGCTCGACTTCATCTGTTTCTTCCCAACATCATAGGGAATTTCAAGCCCTATTAAGGAAATTTACTACTACTCTAAAGATTGATACTATCCACATAGTGGAGCAGGAATCCGATCCTGTGTACTGTTCAGTGGAAAAGCCTCTGGAGCCCAAACTGACACTTCCTTTGTTTAAGCGTCATGCCTCTGAAGCAGAGAAGTTGTGGGCGAATCCAGCATCTAAACAGCCAGTTTCATCGAAGAGCAGCGCTTTCTATTTGTTCCCACATAAGCAGGGATCAATGTTCTTTAAACATCCCTTACCCAATTCCCTCGTTGTCTCAACAGCTTCTGAAAAGTTCCAGCGTAACACTCAGGACACTTCCCAGGTGGACAAAGAAAGCCGCAGTATAGATATTTTTGGACGAAAAGCTTTCGCTGCGAATACAATGATAATGCGTACTACTAATTACGCAGATGGGATGGCATCTTTCCAGCATCATTTGTGGGAGGAGATGCTGCAACTCATCCTGCCTCTCCCTAAAGACAAGCAACAACACGCACAGCGTATTTGTTCAGATGGCTCTACAATGGCAAGATTCCAGCTCCAAACTGCCTGTCATTCTTCAGAGACATCTGCACAAGCAGTGGCTAATGCAATAGTTACTAGACGGTTTGCATGGCTCTGCAACACTAAGATTGAGGCTCATCATAAGGCATGGATTGAAAAATCTTCCTTTTGACCAATCTGGTCTCTTTGCCAAGAGACAGATGAGATCTTGGAAAAGATCCCAAAATCAAGGACTACCGCCATAAAGATGAAAATAGCCCAGAGGGAACAGGGCCCCACTTTTTATCAACCTCGCCCCTACCATCAGCAATCGTCATACCGTCCTCAAAAACAGTATTTTGGACAATACCAGTCATATAATAGAAGGTATTACCCTTCTTTTTCTTCTTCTTCTTCTAGTTATCAGGGCAAACCTAAATCTCAATACTCTGCCTTTAGGCAGTGAGGAAATAACCGGCAGCCCTTTTCTACCCCATCCAACAGGGGCCCCCGCTGACAATTATTTACTCTCCCTGGCACTTTACCAGCGACCTCAGAAGGGGAGTTTGATGTTCACCTTCGTTTCCAGTTTGCATTATCTAATGCCTTCCAATATTGGAGTTCTATTACCTTGGATTCTTGGGTGTTGAATGTAATTCAATTTGGCTATAAAGTGTTGTTTTCCTCCATCCCACCACTGGTGAAACTGGAAGCCTCTGTTAAATTCTCCCTCTCACAAGAAGTTGCTTTAAATAAAGAGGTTATTGAAATGTATTTAAAGGGTGTTATAGAGATGGTTCCTCAGGGTGCGCTATCCTCAGGCCTTTATTCAAACTATTTTGTTATTAAGAAAAAGGGAGGTGGCTTCAGGCCTATTTTAAACCTAAGGTTCCTAAATTCATTTGTTAACCATAGAAAGTTTAAAATATTAACTATTGACAAGTTATGCAATTATTTACATTGGAATCAGTGGTATGCTGTCATTGATCTCAAGGATGCCTACTTCCATGTCCGACTTCACCCCTCCTCCAGAAGGTTTTTCAGATTTATTTATAACTCAGGTCATTTCCAGTTCTCCTCCCTCCCATTTGGCCTTTCCTCCGCCCCTCGAGTTTTTACTAAAATAATGGCACCAGTCATTGCCTATACTCGAGAACAGGGCATCACGATTTACCCTTACCTCAATGATTGGTTGTTAGTGGCTGAATCCCCAGATGCCCTTTATACCAATATCTATTTCACTTTGCACCTCTGCACGGTTTTGGGATTGACTGTAAATAAACAGAAATCTTGTCTTGTCCCTACCCAGCATATTGAATATATAGGGGCGATCCTCGACTCTAAATTGGAAAGGGTCTTCACCCCAATTGAAAGATTTCACGACATACCCTAGTAAAGACTGTTGCCCTCCATAGGCTTCAGTCAATCAAAACTTTCCAACATCTCCTTGGCCTCATGGCCTCCACTACGGCCACTACCCCCTTTGCTAGACTATTCATGAGACCACTGCAGATGTGGGTACTGAAATTATTTAACCCTTTGATGGATTCCCCAACCAAGAGGTTAAGGATCTTGAGGGCAATCGTTGATTCGCTATCCATTTGGTGTGACGAATGTTTTGTTTTTGCAGGAAATCCTTTCGCTATGCCTGACCGTACTCGATTTCTAACCACTGATGCTGCTTTAACAGACTGGGGGGCTCATCTGCATGACCTCGACATCTCGGGGTCATGGAACTCAGCACAAAGACAATCTCACATCAACGTCTTGGAGATCACAGCTATTTGAAAAGCTCCAGGCATTTTGTCCTCTCCTTCGCGGCTCAGTAGTCAATGTAGCTTGCGACAATATGACAGCAGTGTGGTATCTGAACAAACAGGGGGGAACCAAATCTCCGCATCTTTGTCACATTGCTATGACCATATGGGACTGGGCAAGGAGACACAACATGTTCCTTGTAGCCTTTCATGTTGCAGGCACTCAGAACTCCAGAGTGGACATCCTCAGCAGACTTGAACACAAACATCACGAGTGGGAACTATCACCCCAGGTATACACCACATTGGTAACCCACTGGGGTCTTCCCACCCTGGATTTATTCGCCACTGCCCTGAACACGAAGTGTCCCCTCTTTTGCTCATGGGCGGTTCACGATCCCAGATCCCTAAGGGATGCATTTGCACACAACTGGGTTATGCCTTTCCACCCATTCCTATGATCCCATTAGTGCTGATCAAAATTCGCAGAAAAGGGGCCAACCTCTTATTAGTGGCACCACGTTGGCCCCGCCAGATTTGGTTTCAGGAACTCCAGAGACTGGCCACCTCATCCTTTCCCCTTCCCCAAGTTCCCGACCTTATATCCCTAAGAGGCGGGTAGATTCTCCACTCCGATATCTACTGCCTGAACCTCCATGCTTGGAGGATTCAAGTAGCGGAGGGGATCACATCTTAGATGCCCAGCTTGCCCTGGTTCTGGACAATGATATTAGGCCATCGACTCGTAAGTCCTATGTATCGAAATGGAAAAGGTTCTATTGCTGGTTACAATCCAAATCTCTCTCACCCACACAGGTGACTATAAACTTAATCCTCCACTATTTACTACAATTAGCGGAAAAAGGGTTAACACACTCTTCTTTAAAGGTCCATCTTTCCGCAATTTCCAGTTACGTTTCCCTGCCTCAGACACAATCCTTATTTGGTCACCCATTGATAAAGAAATTTCTCAAGGGTCTTGATAATTTGTTCCCTCTGCATCACAAGCCACTCCCTCAATGGGAGCTTACTCTGGTCCTGGAACAGCTAACGAAATCCCTCTTAGAGTCTTCAGAACAAGCAGATCTTTTTCATTGGACGTTAAAGACTGCATTTTTAGTGGCCATCATGTCCCTTAGGCGTGTAAGTGAGATTGCAGCTATTAATATAAAGGAGCCTTATCTCCAGTTTTTCCAGGATCGGTTAGAAATTTCAGCACACCCTTTTATTCCTAAGGTAGCGTCCAAATTCCATATAGCACAGAAGATAGTTCTCCCTGTTCCCGCCCCCCTCTGCATGACTCAGAGGATCTAAAAGCGGCTCACACTCTAGACGTCGAGAGCTGTACTCATATATTTGCAGCGGACTAAGGATTGCAGGTGCTCTAATAACCTCTTTGTCTCACCTTCCCTATCTAGATTGGGACAAAAAGCATCGTCCCAAACCATTTCCAGATGGTTGGTACAATTAATTTCCTTGACATACCAACTGAGAGGACTCACTCCTCCCCCTAATCTGTGAGTACACTCTACTAGAGCTCTAGGAGCCTCTACGGCAGCTTTTTCTAATGTTTCCCCACAGGAAATATGTAGGGCAGCAACTTGGAGCTCCCCACATACTTTTATCAAACATTATGCCCTGCATCTGAATTCCGAATCCCGCACTTCCTTCGGTGTGTCTATTCTTAGTTCAGTTTTTAAATTGAGTTGATACACCATTTTATGCACTGTTGTGAATTAGACACCAAGGCATAATTAGTATCCTTTATTGTTGATTGATAGGCACCATACTTATCTGTGTTTTCATTATATATATATATATAATAAACTTAAATCCGTTTTTGATACGCTGCATGCACTTTTGGTAGAAAATTCCACCACTGCCTTGTTCTAGACTTGGTACTCTCCCATTTGTGAGAATGGGAGGAGCCACTCGAAGAAGAACAGAAGGTTGCTACCTTGTAAACAAGGTTCTTCGAGATGGCTCCAAACATTCTCACAAATGCCCACCCTTCCAGCCCCACAAGGAATTTTCTTTCTATTGCTTAAGGTGGGAAGGTACCTTATATACTGTGGGGGTGCATGAACATCACGTGCTTTTCAAACTTGTGAGCTTGGTATATGCTGGTAAGAGAAGGGCGCGCAAGCACAAATCCATTTGTGAGAATGGAAGCAGTCATCTCAAAGAACCTTGTTTACAAGGTGGTTGGCAACCTTCTATTCCACCCACCTGACCGGGAAGCGATACTGCACTCGCACGTCACTTCCAGCAGCAGGTGGGACTTTCCGGGCACATCATATCCATTTCCAGACACATCGCTTCCCTTTATGGTGACATCACTTCCCTTTCTGGCTCCGTTACAGCCATTTCCGGCTATGTCACGGCTGTTTCCGGGCACATGATCATGATGTCACAAATATGCAAATTAGGTCATGCCCACTTCATGCATATTCATGAACAGCTCATTAGTATTTGAAGTGTCCCCTTATACTACTCACATCTGTTCGGTCCCTTCATCCCCGCTATGGGGCAGGAACACCATGGCTGCTCAGGGTGAGGTGCTGGGGGTGGGGCCAGACACACACATCTGTTGCAGCCCCCACACCTGGGGTGTGTGGGCAGTGAGATGTCCTTCCCTGACTTGGAGAGCAGCGACCACTGTTTCCCACCCCAAGTCGGGAAGCCACTGCACTGCCCGCATGTCTGTTTTCACCCTGTAAGTGTGCATGTTGCACTCAACCACATGCCGTGAGTGCCAAACCTAGCAAAGAGACTGCAGTTTGCTTTTGTGAGCAGGAGTGACGAGGGGAAGAGAAGAAGAGATGTCCTAAGGTGCAGCAGGGATGGGGAACCAGGCACTGCCACTTTCCTCCCCTCCTCCTCAGACACTCTAGCAACTAAAGAAGCTGCAGCTCCCTCTCTCATGAGTCCTGTGCAGCCAACTTCAAGTCAGAGAAGGGGGAGATGCTGCAGCAAGGGAGAGCGATCGAGAGAGAGAGTTCTCAAGCAGAAGCCCAATCTGAGCTGATTTGCCAACTGATCCACACCCAAGCTTGCCTCAACCCTACTCTACAGCCACACACTTCCTATTGCAGCAGCAGCAGCAGATCCACCACATCACTTACCCCCTCCCTGAACACACACCAACTCCTCTGCAACCTAATCAATGGCACACCAGCATGTGGATGTGCACTAGCCCACATTATCCCACAGACCAGGCTCCATAGCCCCTGAACCACTGCTGTGAGTAGTGGTTTCTGCGTGGTGGTTGTGTGTTGGGTGATCCTGACCACCTAATAAACGACCATGAAAACACCTATTCGTGGGGGTTTATTGTGATGTTTGTTAGCACCCTATGAGTATAATGGGAGTGTGTGTCCAGGAGGTGGCAAGAGCAACAACATCATTTTGTATTGCAGGCAGCAAGAGCATGCACAAAGGTTTGAAATTCAGAATACACACATAAAAAGCCATTCACATTCTGGAGAAAAATTAGAGGGAACATTGGCAATGAAATGGGTCCTTTGTTATTTTTTAATTCAGGTTACTCTTCAAAACTGAGATCTGCCAAGCCCAAATGTATGCACAAAATCATGTTGTAGAACTGGGCCTCTGAAGTACACATTTATAAGAGGAAACTTCAGTATTAAAGCCTAGAAATGCTTTACTGAAACAGATTTCTCTTCTGAATGCCCAAGGGTTCATTCTGTTAAGTCTGAAAACAACATTTACTATATTTGTAGAAGCCATTAGTCCCCATATAGGCTCCCGCTCAAGGATAAACATCTGTTCTGTTCATCCTGCAACTCTGGAGCTTTTAAACAAATATTTTGCTTATAAGCCATGAGTATAATGTAAAAGCATTTTATCTTCCTGATAAGCTGATAATAAAGTTGCTATTTATTTATTTATTTATTTATACAGCTATTTGTATCCCACCCC
>QEPC01008309.1:9387758-9426869 GCA_003113815.1 Sphenodon punctatus
TCACACTGCCCTGGATCATGGGAGAGGGGGAAGAATGCAGGGCTGGCCTTTGAAATTGACATGTCCCGGAGTGAGCACAATGGACCCCGGGCTCCTCAGCGCTCGTGGCCAGTTCCTGTGAATTGAAACGGATGTGTCCCCTGCCCGCAGTGCCTATGAGTGGCGGACTGGTCTGGTGGCATGGCTGGACGGCCCGGTTCATACGGGTAGACGATGAGTGGGCGCCCATTGCCATGCACTTTTTTTTGGCTTGCCCCACATGGCACAATCCAGATTTCTTGGCAGTGCACCATGAGTGGCCATGAATGGGTGCTGCGTGGCTCATGGGAGTGCGCATTCCCCTACATCACCTTCAGCTGGGTGGTCCGACAAGTGACTCCTGGGTGGCCATGCAGGGTAGCACCTTGTTTAAAAACACCCTACAAGCACTACCATTCCATTCCATTGTACTACTGGCAAAAAGAGCATTTACTGCATTCCAGAACTTCTTGAGTCTATTTCAGTTCCAGCTGGTTTCCAGAACTCTCTGGGGGATTTACCTACTGACCTTGGCAGTTACTCTGTTGATGACCTGGTCATTACATCTTGACCATGGCCATCGACACTGTTGCACCCAGACGTCCGCTCCCTCTGCTGAGACAACACAAGTCCCCCTGGTTTACAGAGGACCTGAGGGGGCTGAAGCAGGAGTGTAGGGGGTTAGAGCAGAGGTGGTGCTCGACTTGCGCTGAAGCCAACTGATTGCGGCATAGATTATTTTTAAAGGACTATTATGTAGCTGGAATGGCAGCAAAGCTTTCTTTTCTGCTATCATAGCATCTGCAAAGTCTCGTCCAGCAGAGCTGTTCCAGGTGGTAAGGGGTCTGGTTAATTTGGTTTGCCTCTGCCCAGAAATGGAATAATCTAATGCTTGCTGTGACATTTGTATTAGTTATATTGCAGACAAAATCACTCGTATTAACCACGACTTGGGTGCTGCCATTTTATCTTCAGAAACAGAATTTGAGGTTATGGAAGCTCATTCTTGCCATGTTTATTTGGGTCAGTTTATTTATTTATTTATTTATTTTACACATTTGTTAGTCGCCCTCCCACCCCCCATGCCATTGGCACCCCGGGGCGACATACAGTTTAATAAAAAACATCCATAAAAATAGAATAAAAAAACATTTTAAAACAACACATCAATTTAAAAACCAAAACAGGGTCGGGAAAATAGATAAAAATAAAAAGGTAGGGAAGAGCTAAAACCCTAACACCCTAACCCACCCTCCCTCCCTCCTCCCCAAAGGCCTGGGCAAACAGCCAGGTTTTACAAGACCACCGGAATGTCAAAAGGCTTGGGGCCAGGCGAGCTTCCTCCAGGAGGGAGTTCCAAAGACACGGTCCGGCTATCGAGAATGCCCTCTCCATTGTGGCCCCCCGCTTAACACGGGGGACCTCCAAGAAGGCACCCCTGGCAGACCGAAGGAGCTGCTCTGGGGCACGGAGGGTGAGGCGGTCCCTGAGATATGAGGGGCCCAGACCGTGAAGGGCTTTATAGATCAATACCAGTACCTTGAACCTGGCTCAGCGCGCTATTGGCAGCCACTGCAGAGTTTCAATCGGTATCACCCACCGATGTGGGGGAGGTGCTTGAAGTGGTGAGGGCAACCAGTTGTGAACTAGATCCTTGCCCATCCTGGCTGGTGAAGGCCAGCTGAGAGATACTGGGGCTGTTGTTGGCTGGGGTTGTCAATGGGTGTTTTTACACACACATTTCTCCTGCATGTTTGCTGTTACATCCTGAACTTTCTGTGTGTCTAAATCACACACCCAGATCTTAAACATCTGTCTCTTTAAACTTCTGCATAGAAATTCTCCCAGAACTTGTGTGTGTAAAACGTTCTCCTGGTAAACTGCTTTGTTCCAGGCAGTTGTGGTCACTTGGTTTCCATGGCAGCCCCTCACATCTACAGCTGTGGCTACTTTAGGCTGCCTCAGGGCAGTGTTTATGTGAAGAATGCATCCAGGAACTGCCTCGGGGCAGTGTGTGTGTGTGTGAAGAATGCATCCGGAACGTACTTGTGAACTTGTAAACCCAGAAGATTGAAAGACCAGCACTTTAAGGTGTGTGTAAAAATACCCAGTACCTCTCTTCAGGAGGGAGTTGGACGTTCTTAAAACTTCAGTTGTCTGGCCTCTGCTTAAGCAACCATCTTTGGACACTGACTCCCTGGCCAGCAATTAGCCTGTCTCTAACCTTCCCTTTTTAGGGAAAGTTATTGAACAAGTGGTTGCCCAACTGGTCCAGGTTCATCTCGGTATCACTGGATTTCTGGACCTGTTTCAGTCAGGCTTTCACCCTGGGTATGGCATGGAGACTGCGATTGTGGCCTTGGTTGATGAGCTGCACCTGGATATTGACATGGGGAATTCTGCCCTGTTGATCCTGTTAGCTCTTTCGGCAGCCTTTGATACAGTTGTTCACAAGGTACTGTTGATGTGACTGCAGGACCTGGATGTGACGTTGATGGATGGGAAGGGAATTGTTCCTCTCACCTGCAGCTCTAGGAACACGCCCATTGTAAAAATGTCCTCAGGATTGTAAGTGGCCTTGATCCTAACCAAGATCAAGCTTAGATCATCACAGGGCTTGAATATCAGTGATGTGGCCAATCCCAATTGTTCTACCTCCACCTCATCCAGTGGTAAGAAATGTAGGACAAGGGACCCCGGGAGGTGCCATGGAGGGGACAAATGCAGGGGCTGGGAATGGAGGGATAGGGAAGCGGTGCTCACTCACAACCCTCTCACGCTACATGCACACTGGTCAGGGGGAGGGGACGTACACACAAAGCAGGGGAGAGCACACAAAGGGGAACAAGGCTCACTTGAGATGCACTTACCCTCTCTCTCGCACACATGCACACAACCACAGCCCCAAATCCAAAACTTACACATGCACACACAACAAGAATGCTGCAAGGGCCAGTCTCTCAGGGCAAGCACTGATTACTGGCGCCATAAGGACGCCGGCCGAGTTCTTTTATCCCCCTAGCCCTGCCCCTGATGCAGTGCCTGTTGGCACAGACGCTCTGAGCATCTTGGCACGTCTGTACTAATACGCATGTGCCCGTTCCTGCTGGTGGCCTCTGCCGCGGTTCCCCATGCCTCACTATGGCCTTGTGGCTTGGACCCAGGGGTGGTCACTTCTGCCTGTTCCCGAGTCCCGTCCTGTGTTTGGGGTGTTGGGGGCAGAGGTCGCTCCAGTTCCCTGGAAGGGTCTGGATGTGTGGGGGGGTCCTCATTCTGGCCTCTCCCACCCCCGGTAAGTGAGTCACTGGTGCCTGACACTGGTATGAGTGTATGGGACCACTTAGACTGTGGTTGATCATTCTCAGAACAAAATCGTTGTTACCTCTTCTTGAAACTCTTACCATTGGTTCTAGTCCTGCCCTCAGGAGCAACAGAGAACAAGACTAGAACCAATGGGCTCAAATTACAAGAAAGCCGATTTCAGCTAAACATTAGAAAGAACTTCCTAACGGTAAGAGTTGTTTGACAGTGGAACAGACTGCCTAGAGAGGTGGTGGGCTCTCCTTGCTGGATGTTTTCAAACAGAGGCTGGACGGTCATCTGTCAGGGATGCTGTAGCTGTGGATTTCCTGCACTGAGCAGAGGGCTGGACTAGATGACCCCTGAGGTCACTTCCAACTCTAAGATTCTATGGGCCTTTTTAGACAGGTGGGATTTTAAACCCGCAGCTGTTGGACACCTGCGCGCGGGGTGTATGTGTGTGCTTTAGATGCTCCTCCATGTACCAGAAGTTGCCGGGCGCCATTAGAAACAGTGGCACAGGTGACTCCTGGGTGTTTTGAGATGTGGCTTAGTACAGACCTCAATTATCAAGATATTACTCTGCCGCGTCTCGAAACACCCGGGAGTTGCCCGGCGCTGCTGTTTCTAATGGTGCCTGGGCGACGTCTGGTACATGGAGGCGCGTCTAAAGCCCCCCCGTGCAGGTGTCCAGGAGCTGTGGGTTTAAAATCCCGCTTGTCTAAAAAGGCCCTATGAGACTTCTGGGTGAGGTCATTTGGAGGTTTGGGGTGATGTGCCATCAGTATGCTGATGACACCCAGCTCTACCTCTCTTTTTCATCTGACCCAGGCCCTGTAATCTCGGTGCTCACCCAATGCCTGGCTGCTGTAGGGGACTGGATGAGGATGAGCTGATTGAAGCTAAATCCAGACAAGACTGAAATGATGATGGTTGGCCAGCCTTGTGACCTGGAGGGGATTGGGACACCTGTTATTGACGGAGTCTGGCCCACTCTGGTCAATCAGGTTCGCAGCCTTGTCCTGCTTCTGGAGCCCTTGCTGTGCCTGGATTGTCAGGTTATGGCAGTGGCTAGGAGTGCTTTTCACCAACTCCATCTGGTGAGGAGGTTGTAGCTTTTTCTTTCTGATTCGGATCTGGCCACTGTCATTCATGCTTTCACCACCTCGAGACTAGATTACTGCAATGTGCTCTACGTGGGACTGCCCTTCATGACTGTTCTGAAGCTCCCGCTGGTGCAGAATGTGGTGGCTCGCCTCCTTTCGGGGGCTAGGCGCCAGGAGCACAAAGTGCTCCAAAGACTGCACTGTCTCCTTATAGCTTTCCAGGCACAATTCAAGGTGCTGGTTTTGACCTTTAAAGCCATAAACATTCTGGACCCCACATATCTGAGAGACTGCCTGTCCTTCCATGCCCCATTGCAGCCCCTGTGATCAGCCGGAAGCACCTCCCTGTGGGTACCATCTGTCTAGCTCATATGGCAAGTGCTCACAGAGAGGTGGTTTTGGTTGCTGTCCCAATGTTAAGGATCGCCCTCCCCCTGGATGTTCCTTTGAGCCCATGCCTGAGCATCTTCCGGATGCGGTGCAAGAACTTTCTGTTTGTAAAGACATTTGACAGACAGGTATAAGGGATTTGGGGGGGCGGGGGCATTGGTGGATGGATTTGGAGGGATGTGAGGAGGGGTTGGATATGGGGAATGGGGAGATATTATTGGGTGGGGGTTGTGGGAAGGTTTGGGGGGGTTGTATTTTACTGTTTTTATGGTTTGTGAGCCACCCTGAGCTTATGGGAAGAGTGGCATAAAACCATGATTAAATAAAATAAATAAATAAATATACTCCTAAGCATGTTAAATGGCAATGCAAATCATGCTGCTAAGTAATATAGTCTGTTTTATACTGCAATGTCATAGGGGTGTGTTTTGGGGGGGGAATTCATGTAGGTTCCATTTTCAAGGAAGTGTGAAATAAATAATAGATTATTTGATGTTGTAGCTGTACATAATTGTGTAACTTTATGCACTGATTGACAATTATTTTCATCTAATATTACTGAATAAGTGCTCTGGTGTTTTAGTATTCCCTTTAAGTGTTAGTCTATTAATAATAAAATAATAATAACAACAACTTTATTTGCAAAGCCTACAGGCCATTGCAAAAACCCAAACACTAAAACCATAAAACAAATATACAAACATATACAAAAAGATACCTATGATAATAAAAATCAATTAAAACCATAAACAGTCAAAAGTAGATCTTACATGTGCTTGAAACTTAACTATGAACAACATTACTAGCTGAGATTCTTTTCTGTTTTATATTATCAACTGAAAGGAGAAAATGGGCCACTTTCGTTGTAGTCTCGGTAACCCAATCACCCAATAATAAGCAGACATAAAACTCCACAGATCTACCGGGAAGGGAGGAAATCAAAGGGGTAATATATTAAGCTCGAGGCTTGTCATAAAGAGGACACTCCAGAAAAATATGGCTCAATGAGTCAACCTGCTTCCAGGGACATGGACACAATCGCTCAGCAAATGGAATTCCCCTAAATCTGCCCTCAGTCAAAACAGAGGGAAAACAGTTAAGCCGTGCCAGAAAAAAAAGTCTTCTTGCCCTTACCGACAATTTCCCCACAAAATACGGCATGGGGACCGGGTTAGCATTGGCAAAAAAGGGGTACAATCCCAATGCCTTACTGTCCCCAATGGCTGCTCTTAATTCCTGCCAGGAGACATCAGATAATCTTTCCACCAATAATTTCTTGGCCCCTTTAAAACCTAATGGAGCCAGTTAGACTATTAAAGAATTAGGAAGAAAATATATCTAATAAAACTGCTTGAATTCCTTATATTATAATTCCCCATTTACCTTCACTTTCTTTTTACTTGTGGTTCCATAATGGCTATAGTCATAAAGTGCCACATGTTTCACCAGGGCTTATTATTTATTGCTACTCATTTCTGCATGTTGTCATTTTTGTGACTCTTGTATGAGCAATAGGTAAATATATCTTCTATGGAATCAGTAATAAAATACTTCTTATGGCACTGCTCAAAGTATCAGGCATAGCCTCGCTCAGTAGCTTTTCGAGATGTTTTGCTTGGTCCCTCCTAATTCGGTAGTCTTTCCACCACCCATGACTTGGTATTGCTGGGGCAGCAGAATAGTGGCCTTGACTTGGGGACATGAGAAAAAAAACTGAGGTTGTGTGGAAAAATAAATTGTTAGCATTCTCACCACTACTACTATTGCTTCTTACTTCTATAGCGCTACTAGGTGTACGCAGCACTTTACATTCACAGATTTTCAGAGACAGGTTCCTGCCCAATGGACTTACAATCTAGGATGGACAAGGGTGAGGGGGACACACAGGGAGACAGACACAAACATATTCCCATTTTACAGATGGGGATCTGAGGCTGAGAGGTTGTGACTTGCTCAAGGTCACCCAGTGAGTTCATGGGCTAGGGTGAGATTCGAACCCTGGTCTCCCAGGTCTAGGACGTGTAAGCTTCTTAGGGAAAAAGTAATCAAGAGCATGAAAATCATCTTGAATAAACTGTCAGTATGAAGTAGAGAACGTGAGAAACAAGCAGTGTTCTTTGCAATATGAGGAATCTCCCACATGATATACTGGGCAGTAACATAAAGGCAGGCTTTTTCTGTGCTAGTATGTTTCATGGCTATAGAGGTAATTTATTGTTTGATGGAAGAGAAAGAGAGCTAAGTCACTCACTTGGTGCAGATGAGGGACAAAATGGGATGGGATATGTATAATCATTAAAACTGCTGCACTGAACCTTTTCCTTTTTTTTTTTTTTTTTTTAAAAAAAATCCTTGCTCTTTGAGAGCTCAATTAGGCACTCACCATCTTCATATAGAAGTACACTGCGATCATTTATGCTTAACACTTAAATTGGTCATTCAAATTGTAACCACCTTTGTATGATGAATAATACCTCCTCTGAAAACTACGCCCTACATGTTCTCTCCTACTATGGGCTGTTTGCAGCCAAATGGCTATTGCTTTTCACTTATTTTCAGCTGTTGTAAGCTTGTTTTCCTCAACGTTTCTCCAGCATAGGGAAGGAGTGCCAGCGCATTACCCACAATCCCAGTTGCTACTATGAGCGCATTCCATCTAGAATTCCTCTTCAGAGCCCAGCAAATCTTCTGGAGGACACATCACACTGCACAGTGCACCAGGGGCACTCCTAGGTGGGAATGTGGGGCTCCTTCTGAGGCAATCCATTTCAGTGTACATATTCATTCTATGGGTAAAGACACACACGATGGCGGCGAGCAGCTCCCCCAGGCTGCCCTGGACCGCAATATCATGGGCAAAGAGGGCCGTGTTGGGGAGGCGAACAGAACAAAAGTGAACAGAACCCCTGACAGCTGGAGAGCCATCCCACAGGCAAATTGATCTGGAGTAGGGTGAGTGAGGAACAAAACAAATGTGACTCGGGTTACCATACCTCCCCTTTAAAAGAGGATGCTTATGAAAAAGACATGGTGCAGGGCTGCATTGGGTCCAGTGCAGCCCTGCAACATGTATCTTTCATAAGCAGCCTCTTTTAAAGAGGAGGTATGGTAACCCTAAATGTGATGGCGGCCAGGGCCAGGCTCATCATGCTCCCCACCACAGCCCCCCACCCATGATGGCCAGATATGGTGAACTGTGGGCAAAAGAAGCCCACAGTTGTTTCTGCCTGCCCTCCATAGGACTTTGGGGGAACAGGGAAGCAGGACAGGGATGCAGGTCGAGGCAACCATGCTGGCAGACAGAGGTGCAGACCACCACAGGGGGATCATGCACTATCCAAGGGAACACGCCTGCAGGGAGCAAGGCGCACACCCCATGGCAAGCACAGGATGAAAAAAGGAAAGCAGAAGGGAGACATTACATTCATGCGACCCACATGGAACAAAACTCAGTCACCCGGCAAGCTGTCAGGCCTAGCCAGTCCACACTCTGCACACAACACTGGGTATAGATCAGCCGCAAAGTGGGACAAAAGACAGAATGCCAAGGGAGGGTCAACACACCCACGGGGTATCAGTTGTGAAACCCCACCTCAGTGGCTCAGCCTAGGGGGAGGATGCGGGGGTGTGTGTGGTGGAGTGGATGGAGGAGGTCAGGTACAGGGTGGGGGAGGAAGGGATCAGTCAGTCTTACCTGTTGAGTCCGACTGCTCCTTCCTCCTCCTTCGGCTCCCGGCAGTCCTCCTAGGCGTAGGCAGGGGGAGTAGTTGGTTGTTTTTTTTTAAAAAATTGTCCACGTGTCCCCGCCGTGGAGCCAGGACGTGCAGGCAATTTTAAAAAAAACAAACAACAGTCCAGCAGTTCCCGCTGCTGCTGCCGCTGCTGCTGCCATTGCCGCTTCCCCCCCCCGACGCGCTCTGAGCGGCAAGCGGCAATGGCAGCAGGACCGGCAGCAGGAACTGGCGCAGAGGCTGAGACTTCTCTTGGGAACTGACTGAGGCAGGGAGGAAGCGCACATGCGTGCTTCCTCCCTTCTCAGTCCCCTGAGTCAAGCTATCTTGCCAGGGCGGTCAGCACGACCGCCCTGGCGAGATCTTCCATTGCGCCCATTGAGCGCAATGGAAGGCTGTAGCCCCTCCCTCCACAGCACGTCCCATACGTTCTGTGGATGGAGGAGTTCAGCCGCCCAAATCGCGTTTTCCATAGGAAAATGCTTTGGGCGGCTGAGCAACTGAGCCTTTTTGTCCCTTCAGGGACCCACTCCCAGCGTGGGTGGGTCCCCAAAGGGAGAAGAACACAGTGACAGCTACAGCAGCCTCTGAAGCAGCTCAGAGGCTGCTGTAGCTGTCATAAGCAGCAGCGGGTTTTTTTTGGAAAAAAAAGAAAAACAGTTTCGGCGCCAGTGGCCCCTGCAGTGCTTTGGGGGGGCACTGCCCCGAATGCTCTGCAGGGGGAGCCGCCGCTGTGTGGACGGCTCCTCCTCCAAGTGGTGAGCCACAAGTGATCCCGCAAGGTGGTTCTCCTCCAGCATCCAATTAAGGCACTTGTGTCAGGGCAGCAAGTAGGTGAATAACAGTGCAAGGGGGGACCCATCTGTTGCAAGGCAATGGCTGAACTCTGGTAGTTTGCAGATCTCCTGCAAAGACTCACTCTTATTCACTGCCCATGGGACCATGGTCCTCTGGGAGCAGGGGGCAGTTAGGCAAACACCAACACCCAGGAGACAAGCTCTCTTGCCTGCTGCGTGCACTGTTGTGCGAGAGATTGACCAGCTTGCTGCCCTGCAGGAGCTCCTGACACGCACGGAGGCCTGCTAGCGAATGTTCCAGACAGTCACACAGGCATGCATCACATGGTGCCAGCACATCAATCACAACAGAGTGAGCCTATGTGCCATTCAGGGCAGGTTGCTTTGGTGAAGCCACTTCAAGGGTGACCACATAGCCAGTGAAGGCCGATGGCTGTTCGATGTCATCTCCGTGTCACATTGGTGGCGAGGATGGCGATGGTAGGGGATCTGGAGTGGGTGTTCCATTACATCTCCGTGGACATAGCTGTAGTGATCATCGCCATTCGCCAGGCAATGCCAATCCAAAGGGTCACATGGGTGATTCCAAGGGCAGCGCAATGGTGGGAGATGGTCCAAGACACCTGGAGAGACAAGCAGTACATGAAAAATTTCAGGATGCCCCAAAACCTCATATGCTGTATAGCAGATGTCCGTTGTCCAGAGCTGTAGAGGCAGCGCACCCCCATGAGGGACCTCCATCCCAGTTAAACAGCATATGGGCAAAGCCATATGGACCCTTGCCACCCCCGACTCCTGCTGCTCGGTTGCCCAGCACTTTGGTGTCAGGAGAAGCGTGTGGCTTCCATCCTCTTGGAGTTTTGCGAGGCCATAAAGGCAGTGCTCCTTGACAGAGTGCTGCAACTAGTAGAAACATAGCAGGTAACGTGGGGCTTCAGTGAAGGGGGGAGGGTTCCACAATTGTATTGGAGGCAATTGATGGCACACACATTGCCATCATCTCCCCCATTCCCCAGCAGTGATGAGTACATAAACCGGCAGAGTTACAACTCCATGGTCCTGCAGGCGATGGTGGATGTCAGACACCACTTAACTGATGTTTTTGTAGGCTACTCCAGCAGATGTCATGATGCCCGCTTCCTGAAGTAGTCCCCCTTCTTTGCACAGATGTACCGGGGAGACATCGGTCCCAATACCATCACTAACATAGAGGGTGTGGCCAGGCCCCCAGCCATCCTAGGGGACCCAACTTATCCCCTGAAGAGGTGACTCATTACGGCCTATCTCACAGCCTACACCCAGATTTCTTCAACAGGCAACTGAATACCTCCAGGAACATGGTGGAATGGGCTTTCAGGATCCTCAAGCAGTGGTGGAGGTCCAGTGTAGGATGCATTGATTTCAGGGTGGAGACAGCCTCCTTCAAGATCATTGTGGCTTGCAATCTCCACAACTTAATTGAGACGAATGATGTTGCCATGGACAGCCCCCTCCCTGTAATGCCACATAGCCCTGTGCCCCTGTACAGGTACCTGGATTACACCCGCAAGACCCCATAGGCCCTAAGGATAAGGGATGCCTTGTGCAGACATATTGCCCACAGGGACAATGTAGTTATGTAAATAATTGTAAATATACTCAAATATACCTACATGCAAGAATCTTGGCGCCTACACAACGGGTATCTGGGAGGGTGGAATGATGGGGGATATATGTATGACTGACATTGCTACATGTCACATGTTGAAAAGATAATATGGCTGCCTTGTTATCTCTGGACTACATATGTGCTGAACACCCAGGAGGGAGTGACTTGTGAGGGTACAGGCATATAAGGGTGGAAACAACCACTACAATGAGGAATGGACTGGGTCACTGTGGGGATGGAGTGTCGAGGAGGAGAAATGGGGAGGAGGAGGGCCTGTCTCTCTATTCCCTGTGCCTAATCTCTGGTGACAAGAAGGGGCACAGGGCCAGGGATATTCCACTTTGGAAGGGGGGGGGGGCGTTAAGGAAGGTTCAGCAATGGGGCATGTTGTAACCACTTTGTCGTGTTGGGGGAGAGCATGCTCTCTGTCCAGAATATTTTTGGGGCTCCTTTGCTCGCACATTGTTGCCCGGCATTCCCCTCCACTTAAAAGGGCATAATGGAACTACCTACGGTTATGGGAGGGCAGAGTCAGCAGCTGTAGCTATTGAGAGGGGGGCTTCCAGCTATGCAACCCATGATCTGAAACTCCTTTCCTGGCCCTGCAACCACATCACTGAGTGAACACGCAGTTGTGTGTGTGGAAGGGCGCTGCAGTGGGGTCACTCTCATACGTACATTGGATCCTACCATGGAGCACACTATCCCTCACTTCCAGCAAGCTCTCATGTGAAGTACCCCCCATGTCTTGTCACGAGTATGGAGGCTGGGGCCTGAGTGGAGACATTTAACTATTCTAGCCTGGGTCCCCTTTGGTGCATCACCAGGAACCCTGCCTAATGCAGCATCCTCATATCACAAGCCTCTGTGGTAGGATCGGGGAAGGAAGGCAATGACATCCTCTAATATGCACTCGTCCAAGCACCACCACCTACGTACACACCCCGCACCCCATGCAGAGGAACCCCCAACACCCCTTTAGCACACACCCCTGTGCCCCCTTCTACAACCCTATCTGAGACCCCGCACCCCAACCCAACACATAGGCAACGTCCCTC
The DNA here is from genome assembly GCA_003113815.1 of Sphenodon punctatus. Lineage (NCBI taxonomy): Eukaryota > Metazoa > Chordata > Lepidosauria > Sphenodontia > Sphenodontidae > Sphenodon > Sphenodon punctatus. The sequence goes on from QEPC01008309.1 coordinate 9,399,807, forward strand.
TTGTTGGATTCCTCAATTTAGTATTGATTCCAGCCCATTGTCACAACAGTGTCCAGGAAGGAATAATGGGACACATAACATAGCAGAAAGTGGTTTAATTCACCATAGAAAAATTTGTCACTACAAAATTTAAATTTTACTCCTTGCCCCCCCCTGCCCCAGCCCCTTTGCTTCTTGACCCCTGAACCCCATCCTCTTTTGCTTGGTGGCTTCTCTGAATCTGCCCCTGCCTCCACCTCCTCGTTGTCCCCCTGGGGCTCTGCTCCAGCAGGTGTGGCTGCTGCAACTGATGGTGGGGCACCAATATGGCTGGTGCCTGGCTGGGCCTCCTGGTGCAGGTCTACCTGGGTGGGCACAGGGAAACAGAATCTGGGCCCCTGTGGTCCTAGCTGCTGCTCAAAGCCAGTTAAGGAGACCCGGGGGGAGAGGGGGAGACCTGGCAGGTTCCCTGGAATAACTGGAGCCTGCCCCATTGCAGCATTTATAGAGGAACCCACAGTGTCCACATGGAGTAAGAGAGTGCACCCCATGACAACATTCTTCTGGAGCATCTCCATGAGCTGTTCGCCCTCCCTGTTCACAGAGTGCTGCAGATCCCACATCTGTCGGAATGGTGGGCCAGGTCTGCCTCTACACCCGGTGCTCCCTGTGGACCTCGGAGAGGAGGTGTCTGTGATGGATCTCAACCCTCTGCAGGGAGTGATGTTGCTCCTCCGCCAGCCCATGGATGGCATCCCAAATCTCATTCATCAGGTGTGTGCTCTCGTCCAGCAACTGCTGGGCCATATTCTCCCTGCGCTGCCAGATATTCTGCTTGAGAAAGCAGATCACCCCTTTGTGTGTTTCTTTTCTTCAACGCTTCATGAAAAATGGTGACACAATTTCTGGATATGACCAGCTGCAGAAAAGTTTACTGGTCAGATGTTTATGAAAGCGGAAAAAAGGAGATTAAAATGAAAAAGATTGCAGGGAAAAACTTGAAATCGTTGTTGATGAGACGTGTGAAGTTGAGCAGCATTCAGTCTTAAATCTATTGACTGTTCCCGTGGAAAAAGACAGCGAGGGCCATATCTGGCCTTATCTTCTGGACATAAAATTCCTCATGAGCATATCCCACACTATTGTTGCACAGGAAGTAACTAAGACAATCATGGAGTATGCAATTGACTGTGAGGATGTTTTTTTTTTCATTTCAGACAATGCAGCATACATGAAGAAAGCTTTTAAGGCTGTTCTGAAGGGACTGCTTACAAACTGCATACATGTCACCTGCCTTGCTCACATAATGGAACGGATTGTTGGTAGATTTCAAAGCCCATTTGAATCCACTACGAAGTTCATGAAATTATTCAGAAAACTGTTTTCCCTGCCAAATGCAAGGAAATTAAGGGGTATCTACAGCATCTGGGGGAGTCCATTCATGAAGGGAAGCCACAATGCCACCTGATCCCTGTGCTACATGATGGAGTTCCTGTTTCAGAGCTGCAGTTTATCACAAACATATCAGATACCAAAGAGATTTCATTTGCAAGGAAGGAAATGCAGGTTGTGGATCCATGTACAACATTTGGAGCTCTTATTCTATTTATTTATTTAATAATTTATATCCTGCACCCTCCAGTCAAATGGCAGTTCAGGGCAGCTCACAAATACAGTTAAAAACAATTAAAACAATCCATAATATACAAAAGGGTTACTTAAACAATATAAAACAAACCATAAAAGAAGTAAAAGCCACTGGCAAACTCCTATCCCCCATTCTTGTGGTGTTACTGCATGTTTGACCTCATACTTGACTTAATTCCCTGCTCTGTAAAGAAAATTAAATCACCTGGACAGTAATTTGCTGTCTCTTTGCCTCTTGAAATTACCATTGTAATGATTGCACTTTCTCTCCGCAGAAACTCCTGTTTGATGATGCAGAGTATGTGTGGTTACATTTGGAGTCGGCATTCCTGCCTGAAAAAGCTTCACCTCTGTGCACCGGCTGCTTGACAAGTTCCAGTCTCAAGTTCCAGTTGCTATAGCGGTAGTGGACACTTTGGAAGCTCTTCAAATACAGCTGCAGGTACATACACAGCTCACAACAGAAAGTTGTAGTAATCTGCTACACTCAGGTGAAGACAATACTCCACTGTCTTTTTGGCTGCAGATGATGACCAAATTTGAGGAGGCCTTTGGGGGACCAAAGAAGCAGAGAAGTTGGGCAAGTACGTGTTAACTGATGGACAGCCAGGGAACAACTTTCTGAAGGCTGTAAGAATTTTGGATCCTACAAAAGTAACCTTTTTACCATCCAACATGGAAGTGACATTCCTGGATGAAACTCTGTGCCAAAAGACCAGTTTGAACTCTATGTTAAGGTCCTTGCACCAAATTATGTGGACAGATAGCGACAAGATCCTTCAGAGAAAGACTTGGACAATTTTTGGAAAAGTGCCTGGGAAAGAGTACCCCAGCTTGCAGAAGTGGCACTAGTGTGTATAAATTCAGTAATGACTTCTGCCGATGTGGAGTGCAGTTTCAGTGCACATAATCTTATCTACACGGGCACTCAGAGAGAATTTGGGAAAGGCAATCTACTTCATGTGTTTTAATGCAAATAAAATGCCTTTTAAAAAATGTATAGAGGTTTCAGGACTACAAATAAATAAATGTCTTTTTAATTTTACCTTTATTAAGTGGGGGAATGTTCCGTTTGGGGTCACAGAATTTTGGTAATTTTGGGGGGAGAAGAATCGGGGCCCTGACCATGCAGTTGCCCAGCAAAGGTGGTTACACCCAGGGGTGGAACTGAGACATAAGAAGGGAAAAGGGTCTGTAGTTTTTCCCAATCCAGAGTGGCAGTTGTTCCACGGGTGCACTGACCAAGGGTTCCTGGCACTGGATGTCTGTGCTATTTCATCTCTGGACCTGTAGGTGGGAAGTCATCTCGGGGAGCCTCTACATTACAGAGCCCCCTGAACCCTAGCCCTAGTTGTCAGCAGGGTGCGATGAGAGCTCACCCCTGCGCCAGCATCCCAGGTCACGACACGGGGAGGATGCACTGAGACCATGACAGTGGTCCTATGTGACCATTTTGTGCTGTTGCTTTTCCACTTCCCCCCTCTGGCTGGTCTGCAGCGCATACCTTGCACAGGTAGAGTGTGGACGTCCCAGGCCTCCTCGGGTTCTTAGGGCTCAGCCTCTTGGACACCCAGGAACACAGCACATACAGGGCTCCAAGTTGTTGGCTTCCCTTACACTGCCGCTCTGTCCTATTGCTATTTGACCTTTCTGCCCCCCCACCCCCACCCCAACCCAGGGCCCCTCCCAGGTGCATTCACTTACCGCTCCCCTCAGACTTGAGTTCCAATGTCCCCTCCGGCTCTTCTAGGCCCGACTGCTGACTCTCTTCTTTGAGGGAACAGGAGGTGAGGGTCACACAAGGGTGATGGTGTCCAATTTCTCCAAGTTGGAGACTGGCTGGTGACCTGGGGTGTGTCTGAGCATGATGGCGTGTGTCCCTGGGGCGGGTGGGGGGGACCTTCTCCTTGGAGGCTGGGGTCACGGTATAAGGATATAAGCGCTCAGGTATGGGTCACTTCAGTGAACCAGACTCTGACTAAGGGCTGATCTCATGTCAGGCCTGAGGTTTCTCCAGAGAGAAATGAAACCTAACAGGGTTCATTTACTGGAAATAAGAACTTCATTAGTAACTGTAGAAATATGCCCACACAGGAATTGTTTGTGTGATAAGAAGCCCAAACCCCACCAGGCTGTCTCTGTCCATAAGAATATTGATACTTGGTACAGAGGATGTTATGAAAATGATTCAGGAGACCAATGTGAAATGAATTTGATACTTCCCGGAATGTATGGTTATGCGTATGTATAATTATTAATTATGCCAATGAGCTTACACCTCATTGGACAGGTCTGAATCCTTCATCTGTAAACCTATAAAGATCATTGGGGTGTCACTAGGACCCCCAGATACCTTGTTCCAGCCTACATTCTGTATCTCCCAGCTTTGGAGTGAATGGGCCATTCATCTCCAAGTCTGGTAATAAAACCTTTTATACTTTGACAATTCCCTGTGGCTGTCTCCGTAGCTTTGACCTCTCTATGGTCTAGTGATTGAGCCACCACCCTTCCCATAAGGGGTTCAATACTCCAACAGATAGTCCTAGAATGGGTGGGTGCATCAGTGTCACAGAGTGGTGGTGGCTACTCCTCCCAGTGGCAGCCCTGGGCGACCCCAGTGCTAGCAAGAAGCAGGGCCACAATTACAAGAAAGCAGATTTCGGCTAAACTTTAGGAAGAACTTCCTAATGATAAGAGCTGTTCGACAGTGGAACAGACTGCCTAGGGCGGTGGTGGGCTCTCCTTCACTGGAGGTGTTCAAACAGAGGCTACGGCCATCTGTCAGGGATGCCGTAGCTGTGGATTTCCTGCGTTGAGCAGGGGGTTGGACTAGATGACCTCTGAGGTCCCTTCCAACTCTAAGATTCTATTATTCTATGATCAGTCAATGCAGAGGGAGCGTTCTAGGAGATCCACTTAGGGCAGGGTTTTTCAGCCCTGCCCTGAGGTGGTCGTGTTGTCTTGGACCACTCTGAAGCCCCTCTGCGGTTCCTTGGCCAGCTACCGGCACTAGACTGCATCACAGACTGCCTTTGAAAAGCTACGCCATGCCTGTGTGGGCAGCAAAGAAGAGGTTCTTTGCTGCCATCATAACATCTGCAAAATTGGGCCCAGCAGAGCTTTTCCAGGTGGTGAGGGGGTTGATCAGTCCAGCCTGTCTCCACCTGGACCCGGAATCTTCCAGGGCGCACTGTGACATGTTTATGGCATATTTTGCAGATAGAATTGCTCACATTGAACACAACTTCAACTCTGCCCTTTTGGAGACAGTGGCAGAGCCAGACGTTAGAGATGCCCTGTTTGGTCTGTGTTTATGGGATCAATTTCAATTCGTGACACCTGCTGAGGTGGGGGATGTGCTTGGATCTGTGAACTAGACCCATGCTCGTTCTGGCTGGTTAAGGCCAGCAGGGAGATGGTGGGGCCATTGCTGGCAGGGGTGGTCAATGCCTCTTTGTGGGAGGGTCAGCTGTCCGAGTCCCTTAAGTGGGCAGTGGTCTGGCCCCTTTTCAAGAAGCTATCTTTGTTGACTCCCCAGCAAGCTATTGGGCTGTCTCTAACCTCCCCTTTTTAGGGAAGTTTATTGAATGAGTTGTGGCTCATCAGTTGCAGGCACATCTGGACTGTATCAGTTGTCTCGTTCCCTTGCAGTTGGGCTTTCTTCCAGGTTATGGCACTGAGACCATGCTTGTGTCTTTGGTCAACGACCTGCGAGTGGAACTGAATAAGGGACATTCGACCCTGCTGGTTCTGCTTGATCTCTCAGCAGCCTTTGACACAGTGAATCAGGAGGTGTTGGTGACTCGCCTGTGGGACCTGGCCAGGGTGGCCAGAACAGTTTTAAAGTGATTCCGTCCCTTCCTAGCAGATAGATCTCAACAGATAGTCTTGGGAGATTATACATCTTACCCCAGGGTTCTCCCTGTGGGGTCCTGCAGGGATCCATTCTGTCCCCCCCTCCTGTTTAATGTGTATATGCAGCTGCTGGGAGAGGTTGTACGTAGGTGGGGGTTTGGTGTCATCAATATGCTGAGACACGTAGCTGTACCTCTCCTTTTTATCCGACCCAGGTGCTTTCCCAGTGTTTGGCGGCTGTGGGGGTTTGGATAAGGGCTAGCCAACTGAAGCTGAATCCCAACAAAAACAGAGGTGATGCTCGTTGGTGGGGCCGGTGATTTGGGTGAGGGGCTGCCCATCACTGGCAGGGTTCGCCCCATATTGGCATCTCAGGTGGGGAGCTTGGGGGTATCCACAGCTGTGCTTGGATCTCTAGGTGTCAGCTGTGGCCAGGGCTGCCTTTCACAGTTACATCTGGTGAGACCGCTCTATATTTCTCGGACTCCAACCTCGCCACCATCATTCATGCATTTGTTGCCTTGAGGCTGGACTACTGTAATGTGCTCTATGTGGGGCTTCCCATGGTAACGGTCTGGAAGCTACAGCTGGTGCAGAATGTGGCAGCCCATCTGCTTACTGGAATGGGGAGCCGGGAGCACATTACACCAGTGCAATGCACCGGGTGCCTATAGTCTTCTGAGCCTGATTCAAGGTGCTGAATTTGGCCTACAAAGCCCTAAATGGCCTGGGCCCTAGCTATCTGAAGGACCACCTCACTTTCTGGGCTCCTGGGCAGCTCCTGCAGTCGTTGGGGGCACCCTCCTATAAACGGGTGGGGACCAACTGGTGGATGTTCTTGGCGGCTGCCCCGATGCTGTGGAACTCATTCCTGGTGGAGGTCTGCATCAACCCAGATCTCCTTGCATTTTTGGCGCGAGGGCAAATCTGGCTCTTCCACCAGGCGTTTGGGGGTGGGGGATGGGTGAAGGGTTGTTTTGGGGCAGAGGTGGGTTTCTGTGTTTTATTCATACACGCTTGATTGTTCATGGTTTGATTGGATTGTTGTTTTAATGGTTTTCAATTGTATTTTGTTATTATTGATTATTTTATGAAGATGTGAGCCACTCAGAGCTGCTGGAAGCAGGGGGTGGCAGGATATAAAACTATAAAATAAATAAATAATAAATATTAGTTAGTGTCACGATGATATCCACCCACCACCATCTGGGCTGCAATCTGCTGATATAGCCACTCATTCTGGTGGGAGATGTAGAGGCCACTTGGCACCTTTAAGTCCCCCCAGAGGCCTATGAAGGCCCAGGTTTCCTCATCTCCCCATGGGACACCCTGCTGTGTGTGTGGCCTTCTGGGGGATGATAGGGGGGTTTCATGGATCCTGTCACTGCTGCTCTTCTTTTTGGGGGCAGCAGTACGGATGGGTGCCGGTAAGGTGATAGAGAAACACCACATACCGATCTGGTGGCATCACTTACCTGTTCCACTTACCTGTCTGGCCCACATGACTTTGCCTTTGATGCCCATTCCCTTTAAGGGTGGTGGGTTGCTCTCGTTTCGTGGGGTGTTGAGGTGTGGCTGCTCCATTGACTGATCTAGTCATTGTGACCATGGCTCTATGATCCTGCCAGACCTCAGGCCAGCTGTCAGTTGGATGGGGTCTTGAACATACGTCATGGCCCGGATTGTCCCAGGTTGGTGGGCGGTGGCCTGGGCTGTTACTCAAGGCCTTTCCGGGGTGGGAGCCCAGGCTAGCTGCTACTAAGCCCTGGGATATCATGAGTCAACATCTGGCAGTGCCTGCACATACATGATAGTGAGGTCCGGGCAGAAGTGAGCCCAAGCGACCTGCTGTCATGTTTGTTTTTACCCTATATGTATCCGGACCTCTGTGCAGCTACTGTGCCCCTGCAGAGCACTGCTTGTGCAGGGACCTGTATTTGCTGCATCTTTTCCATTGGCAGCAAAGGAAAAAATGCAGTGAACATGGGTTCTTGCTCATTTGTAAGTCCCTCCATTCCACACTGCTAGACTACTCAAGAGGATTTTCATGTTCTTGATTATTTTTCCCCATGGAGCTTTATACATACTGAAAAATCCAAATATTTCTTAATTTTTCCACCATTCCCCCCCGCCCCCCTCGCCCTTTTCTGTCAGGGCCTTCCTGACTGCTGGATGGACATCTTGTCCTGGGCATGGGTCTGCAGTGAGGGTCCTGCTCAACTCTCGGAGCTTGTCAGATTGCTAGGGATTTGCAGCACCCTGAATTGCTCTGTGTGTGGCAAGAAACCCTTGGCCAGCCAGAACCAACCCCAGGGCTCCTTTACAACCACTCTATGGAGAACAGAAACGTAAGCTTTGGGCTGGGATTCTCACTGTGTGGGAGCAGTGAAATACAGGTCAGTCCTGTTTTCTACTAGTCTTTCTTTTCTGGATTCCTGCCTAGCTCGTTTTCTAAGTCTTTCCTCTACTTTTAATGTCATGTCTTAATTATTACATATGCAATAATAAGCATATGCCTTGACCTTTCCTCTTTCTCCACATCTGTCCCACTCATTTTCATTCCACCTATGGAACTCATCCCTTGCTGTTTTCTATCTTTTCTCTCCGTAAAAGATTATGTATATCTGAGGCACTATACATGAAATAAGTCAGAAGTCAGTAATATTCAGTACTTCATTTTAATTGCTTTGCAGTTTTTCAGGCAAAATGCAGCAAGCCGCATTACTTTACTCATTGTTATACTTCATGCCACATAATATTATCAGTGTGAAATTTTGTTAAATATTAGGACAATCTACTAGATATATGACATTACTGAAATGAAATGTACTTCAGTACTTAAAAAACAGTGGTAGATAGCCAAAAGATGGTAACTTTCTGTGCTAGAAGAATAACTAATTAATTTCTATTGATTTGCTTTTAGTCAGTAAGACTGTTGTGTCCTTAAACTCTGTCTGTGGTTGATGGTACAGAGCGAAACTGTTAAACAGCAGGGCAAACTACATCTGTTATGAGCAGCAGTCTCCTGACAGCAGATTGCTTCAACAGAGTTGTTCGGTGACAAGAAACTATTTTAGGATCTGAGCTTTTAAAAACAGAAAAAACAATCCTTACGCGAATAGTTCTTGTTCATATATGATATCATGGGAATAACCATGATTCTCTCAAGTCTCATGCTTTCTCTCAAGTCTCAGACAGCAAGTTCAAGTGGGTGGCAAAGACTGTCACTGTAAGCATAAGCACTACCACAACTGCAAGCTCCAGATTGGGGGTGGGAGAGGCAGGGGGAGCTGGAGCCACCTACGGTGGCAAAAAGCCTTGCACTCTTGCTGCTGAGAGAGGGGCATGAACAAAGCTGAACTTTGGTGAGGCTGTCCAACCACAATCCAGCGAGGGCCCATTTTGTGGGGCTCTGCTTCATCCACATTATTTCCCACATGGAGGTATTGCTCTCAAGCTTTAACCAGACCTACCAATACTAAGGGTTTTCCCAAAAACTACAGGTTTTATTTATTGTTTATTATTATTTATTCAGTTTTACCCCACCCTTCCCAAAGGCTCAGAGTGGCTTACAATATTAAAACACAAAATACATTAAAATACATTTAAAATCCCTACCCTCATCCCTAACTCACCCACCCCAACCCCTATCCCCACCTGCTAAATGCTTTGCCAAAAAGAAAGGGTTTACACTGCCTCTGGAATATAAATAATTTCCTCGGGCTCTGACAGACCTCTGGGGAAGAGAGTTCCACAATATTGGGGCAGTAACTGAGAACACCTCCCTGCGGGCCCTTGTCATATCAACAAGACTGACAAGTGGAACTCACAAGTGCGTGCTCCCGACTGACTGAAAAGGTCATAGTGGATTATGGTCAGCACTCCCTCTGCATTGACCTGCACAGTGCACGGAGCATGGCAAGGATCTTATTCACAACTGATTGCCCAGATCGCTCCAAGCACATCCTCTGCATCAGTGGGTGACACTAACTGAAACTGATCCAAACGAACAGAGCAAGACTGAGCTTCCAAAACACCAAACTCTGACTCTGCCGATGAGTAGCAGCGCCACACAAGTTGTGGTGAATACTAGCGATTTTACCTGCAAAGAAATTCATAAAAATCTCACAGCAAGCAACAGATAACTCAAGTTCATGGCAGAGACAGGCAGAGATTAACCAAGCTATTCATCATCTGGAACAGCTCCTCAGGAAAAGACTTTGCAGACTAGGACTGAAATGAAAAAAGAATCCTCTGTTGATGAGAATCTCACCAGACTTGAGAAGGGGGGGGCGCGAGGGCCCCCATCAAGATCTTGCTGAGATCGCACTGAGGGCGGGGGGCAGGCAAGGAGGCCAAGTGGGATACCAGAGGTGAGCTGGGGGCAACGACTTGCCCCCTGGCCACTCCTGCCCCCTACCTGGCTCCTCTGCCTGCCCAGGAAGGGAAATTCTGGGCAGGGGGCTGGGAGGGGAAGGGGTGGGGTATATACCCTCTGCAGGGGGGTCTTTGCCTTTGGCACCTTGACCGGCCCACTTACCTGGGCCACAGTTCCTGCCCAGCCTTGTGATTCTCACAGGTATTCACCAAGAATGGGGGATTTTCTCACCTTGTCTCATTTAGGGAACAATATGGGGAAAACCCATTCTTGTCAAGAACCAGTGAGATCTGAGAACTGAGTTTCAGCCCTACTGCAGACCCTACAACAGTGGAGAAGAAAGCTTTCTTTGATGCCATCACAATCACAGCATAGTCCTTCAAAAATGATCTATGCTGCAATCGGTCAGCTTTAACACAAGTCAAACTCCACCTGTGCTCTAACTGCCTACCCTACTACTTCAACTGCCTCCGGTCCCCTGTATACCAGGGGAACCTATGCTGTTGCAGTGGTGGAAACAGACATCTGGGTGCAACTATGTCAATGGTCATGGTCAAGATGTCATTCCACAAGGCAACCAGGTCATCAACAGAGTAGCTGTCAAGGTCAGTAGGTAAATCCCCCAGAGAGTTCTGGAAATCAAGTGGATCCACAAGTCTCTAGGGTGGACCAACCTAACTGGTCCACCACCTCGATGGGACAATAGGAGGGCAGGGATCCGGGACTTTACAGAAGGTAATGGTCTGACAATGAGAACGATGTTGTAACAACAACACCTCCAATAATTGGAACCTCTGTTTCCATCCAGGCCAGTGCAAAGCATCGAATCAAATCACCTTGTGTTGGGCCAGATATTATTAGGAATCTGTTTTTAGACTAATGTATGGGGAAATCTCCATTTAATTGACTGTCCCCCTCGTCTTTCCAAGCAGGTAATATAATCATTCAGAGAAGGTGATGAGAGCTCTCCCAACTCAGGAGTTGCAAGGTGCTTTGGTATTTGGGTAGGAGGAAGAACAAATCTCCAAAACCATTCTCGCATGAGGAGAGGATGACACAAAAAGAGTCCAGCAGCCCAGGAAAACTATCCTTTCACTCCTTTGTCTTCACCTTCTCACGGCTGTGGAAGAAGGGAGAGAAACCATCTCCTGGGTCTTCCTTGATTGGCATGGTTGGGGCTGGGGAGCAGGAACAGAGAGCTTTCCCTGCAGCTTCAAGGCCAAGTTGAAGATCAGACAGTGAGTCCCTGTGGGAAGGGAAAGGAGATGAATTCTGGGTCCTGCTTCTCTCCTCCCCTACCATGAATTCCTATTACCCCCTGAGGATGGCATCACCTCATGCCATGATGCCTCTTTCTCATTCCCTCCAACTTCCAAGGAGGGAGAAGAAGTGATGGCCAAAAGAGGACCTCCAACTCTTCCCAAAGTACCTCTGGCTGATGTGCTCCTGAGTCCTGCCACTTAAGCAAACAGCAGGAATAGGGGTAAGAAAGGAAGGAGATAGCATTTCCATATTCTGTACGGTGCCAAGTACATGACTGATGCTATATAAATGTTTATAATAATAATAATAATAATAATAAATAATAGCACATTTAACTTTGAGCAAGGTCAAGATGTTTGGGGAGGACAATGGCACACACATTCATTGAAATGGTTTCTGTCCTCTCCATACATTTCTCAGTCCCACTCGAGACTGGTTGGCCATACATGAGCTTGAAGGGAGAGGAGAGGATGTTAGCTCCTTTGAGTATAAGAAAAAAGACCCCTCGGGTTTCTGCCGTGGTCAGGTATGATGCAACCAGGATGGATCACATGCTTTTATGGGAGTTCTGTCATTGCTGTGCAAGTGAGACACTATCTTAGGTATCTCTCTCCTTTCTGTGGGGTGTAAACAGACATGGCAGATCTGCTTCTGCCTGTTCCAGCCCACTTCACCCATGAGTTGGTTGGTCCATGTAAAGGGTGCCCACCAGATGTTCAAGTGGAACAGGCTGAGGCTGCTGTGCGGTAGCCCTGCCAGCAGCACTCCGGAATATTCCAGAGCATGCTGTGCAAAGTGGGCGAGCCAAACCTGGGGCAACAGCTGAATGTGGAGCTGCTGTACATCTGTTGGATGGACCCACACTGCAGCTTGACACCCAACTGTCCCTTGCCCCGTTTATCACTATGGAGTTGCAGGTGCCAGCCTAGAGCATCGAGCAAGTGCTTGCAACTCTATGGTGTTGGGTGGAGGGCACCGTGCAGGTGGACCGTGGCATGGGAAAACTGCTGGTCCATCTGTTGCACACCCAGGCAGGGCTGGAAGTAGGTGGACATAGGGGTGTGACCCCAGAGCAGATCCCAGGGGTGTAACTATCATAGGGACAGCAGGGATAGCTTCCCTGGGCCCTGAGATTTGGGGAGCCCACAAACCCACAGCAGGAGTCAGGAACTCTACGTCAACCCTCCACTCTGCAACCAGACATTGGGGCCATGATTCCAGCAATCCACTCCCTCCTCCCATGGAGACCCATCCTTCTCACTGCTGCTTTGTCAAACTTGCTGCAGTCTTGCAGTCCAGGCTCAATCAGCAGAGCGAGAAAAAGCAGGGTGGGAGCAAGACTGAAAAATGGCTCGGCCAGAAACAACGTGCTCTGCACTCTGCTAGTTATGCCTGAACTGGAGGCGTGCATGGAATTCAAAGGAGGCCTGGTGGCATTGCTGGAGCTTCCAGAGTCTTGGCACCAGATGGAATCAGTGGCTTGTTTGGGAGGGAGGTGTTCTTTGCCTGGCAGGGGGAGTTGCCAAGTGAAGCAAGTCACGCTGCCATGGCCCCAGCCAGAGTGAGGGGCAGCAGAAGCCACTCTGCCTCCGGGAGTGGAGTTCTGGGAGCCTGTGGAATGTGAGTGCCAGGAGAGTGTGTGGATGAGAATGCATTGAGTGTGGGGGAGAGTGCATATTTGTGTGTGTCAGATAGATGGGAGAGTGCATATATGCGTTGATCCATAATACTGTTGTAAAGTATATATTTCTTGATAAAGCTATTGAATATATCACCTCTATGCGGATGACACTCAACTCTCTCTCTCTCTACTCCATCTCTCTCTTCATCTATTCAAGCTCGCCTCACCAGCTGTGTCTCTGACATCTCTACCTGAATGTCTCAACGTCAACTCAAACTCAACATGGCTAAAACGGAACTCCATATCTTCCCCCATCATCCTTCCTCTCCCTCTTCCATTGATCTGCATCGATGGGGTCACCATCCTTCCCGTCACCCAAGCCCGTAGCTTAGGCTTCATTTTTGACTCACCCCTTTCTTTTAAACCCTACATCGACTCTGTTGCCAAATCCTGTCGCTTCTCCCTCCATAACATTGCTAAGATTCGCCCTTTTCTCTCTGTCTCCTCTGCCAAAACCCTTGTTCATGCCCTGGTCATCTCTCGCCTCCATTACTGTAACCTCCTTCTCACTGGCCTCCCCCGCTTTCACCTTTCGCCCCTTATCTCCATTCAAAACTCTGCTGCCAGGGTCATCCATCTCACCCACCGCTTCGACCACGTGCAGCCACTCCTCTCCTCTCTTCACTGGCTCCCCCTTCCTGAACGAATCCTGCGCAAGCTCCTAGTCTTCACCTCTAAAGCTCTTCACAACTTTGCTCGCCCCTACATCTCTGTGCTAATTTCCCTCCGTACTCCAGTCCGTGAACTCCGCTTCTCCTATGTACCCTCTCTCGTCCTCCCACGCCTTCCCTAACTGCCATCGTCCCTTCTCCCTAGCTGCCCCCCACGCCTGCAACTCCCTCCCTGCCCACATCTGCCTTGCCCCCTCCCTTCGTACCTTCAAATCCCTCCTCAAGACCCACCTCTTCCCTCCCCGACTCCTCGCTCCCCTCACCTAACTCCTGCTGATACCCTCCATCCAGTACAATCTGTTACCTGAGGTCTGTGTACTCATATCCTCACCACATGGACCAACCAGCCATCATTCTTGATGTAACCAAGCCAAGCACGTGTACCTGGGACCTCACATCCTCGTGAATGTTACACTCCTTGTCTCTCCCTCTGCTCCCCTTCCTTCGTCTCCCCCCCACCCCCACGGACTCTCAGATTGTAAGCCCTAGGGCAGACCGTGTCTATTCAATTACTTTGTAAAGCGCCAGGTACGTTGCTGGTGCTATAGAAATGCTTGCTAATAATAATAATAATAATAAATATATATAATTAGTTTCCTTCTTTCCTTGTGTATTTGACTTGTTTGATCCTCTTATTATTATTGTATTTGGAAACACTTCTTATGTTTCTATTGTGTTTCAGATTGCATTGAAATTCTTGATTACCTCTATCAGCTTTGTTACATACATAAAGATTTTTCTGAAGTTTGATCACCTTTAGTATAATATCTGTTGCCTTCTTTTCTTACTTATACCTCCTAACATTTCAAGTGGCCAAAGAGGTACTAGCCCCACCCCATTGGGCAATAAGCCCCACCCCTCAGTGAATAACTTCTCCTCCCAACACACACCCTTACATGCATATGGCACCTCCTAACATTCCAAGTTCATAAAGAAGGACAGACGTTCTCCTTATCATTTTACTTAGTTTATTACCATTCCATCATCTCCCCATTGTCCTTTCAAGTGATTTTCCTGGGAGACAACCAGGAAAGCGGTGTCTGAGGCTTGAAACCAGTGTCTTTTTTGTCTCACTCTCCTGAAAGAGAGACTTTGATTCCCTAAAAGAGGGGCAATGGGATCCCTCCTAAGTAGGAACACTGTTCGGAATTATGCAACTCAAAATGTGGTTAGCCTTAGCAGTGCAAATCTGGACATTCAATTTTATATATATCTTCAGTCACAGATTAGAGTTCCACTGTCAAAACAGAATGAACCCACTGACTAGGGGTGGGACTTGGGGCAAAAACCCTGATACCGGTTTTACTGGTTTGCAAAAAATCGGTTTACCGGGTATACCGGTACTGTTTTTTCCCATTGATTTCAATGGGGAACTGTCCCCATTGAAATCAATGGAAAAAAAACCCAATACCTCCCACCTCCACCTCCCAGGCTGCACAGGTGGAAGGGGGGACACCCCCCACCCACCCTGCCCAGCCTAGATTTTTTTTATTTTATTTTTTACCCGAAGTCACTGCTAGTGTGGGCTGTGGGTCGCCGCCACACCGGTGGTGGCGACCCGGAGCCCGCATCAGCAGGTACTAGGGCGATTCCTGGGGTGGGGGGGTGGTTTAACGCCTTACTTGCCCTCTGGGTGGAGGCGGCGGCGGCAGCAGCACGGCACGTGGGTCCAGCTTCAACGCTGGCAGTGGCTTCACTAGGCCTTCCGGGGAAACCCGGAAGTTCCCCAGAAGGCCTAGTGAAGCGCTGAAGCCACTGCTAGCGCTGAAGCCGGACCTGCGTGCCGTGCTGCTGCCGCCACCACCACCACCCGGAGAGCGAGTAAGGCGACCCCTGGGTGGGTGGAGGTAGGGCGATCCCTGTGGTGGTGGGTGTTAAACCACCCCCCAGCCCAGGAATCGCTCTAGTACCTGCTGGTGCGGACTCCGGCCCAGAGCCCACACTAGCAGGGACTTCAGGTAAAAAATAAAAATAAAAAAAATCCAGGCTGGGCAAGGTGAGTGGGGGGGTGTCCCCCCTTCCACCTGAACAGCCTGGAACGGGGAGGGAAAGTTTTTTGTTTGTTTGTTTCTTTTTTACATTGCGGCCATTCATTTCAATGGCCGCAATGTAAAAAAATCCGTCACGGGGAACTGGTACCGGTACCCCAGATTACCGGGTTGATCCAATACTGCCGGTACAGCAAAATACCGGCAGTATTGGATATCGGGGGAACCGAAATTCCCACCCCTACCCACTGAATAGTCACCTGTAATCACCTTGATGACAATGCAGGGATTGCTTGTTTCCAGCATGGTGGATTTATCAGAAACAAGTCATGCCAATCTAATCTTGACCCTTTTTACACGAGATTCACCCACGCATGAACACCCAGAAATCTGGGTGTTCATGCGTGGATCAGTCTCGTGTAAAAGCCATGGCAGGTGGGTGTGTATGCATGTGTGCTCCCAACAAACATGCATGTGTACACCCACCTCTACCCATCACCCACGCACAGAGCAGCCAGCAAAAACGGCTGTTGCTCCATGCTTGTAGATGGGTGGAGGTGAGTGGAGATCGGTGTGCGTCCATCTACACCCTCACCCCACCCACCGCACATGCACACGTGCACACCAAACCTCCCCACCCCCCGCCTGGCCTATGTAAAAAGGGCCCTTGTCTCCTTCTTTGACATAGTAACTAGTTTAATAGATGAGGGGAATGCTGTGGACATAACATGTCTTGAGTTCAGCAAAGCATTTGACAAAAATTTGCAAAAGTTCCTTATTACCAGGCTTGCAAAGTATGGGCTGGAAGGCACTACAACAAGGTGGATTAATGACTGGTTGATGAACCGTACTCAAAGAGTGATCATCAATGGGTGTTTTTGGAAAAATAAGTCAACCAGGGGGGTCAGTGGCCACCGTGTGGCTCTGCCTCAGAGCAATCACACATGTGGAGTATGTGGGGAGCGAAAGAAATAGGAAGCTCCCAGCGTGGCTACTATGGCCACGGAGGCAGCCACCACACACTCCCCCCCCCACTACGGACCTGTCCCAGAAACACATCATATGAGCAGCCATTCCCCCCTCCCCACTGCCCCACACTACCCGCCAACCCAAACCCCACCCAGTAGCCTGCCCCCTGCCATGATGCACAGCCATAGAAACTATGGGGAAAAGAAGCCACAGCAGCCATTAACTCCTTTCTGCCCTTGAGCCCGGGCACCAGTTCAGCCCCTGCCAACCACTGAGGCGCATACCAGGTGGGACACCCACTAGCAATGCCTACACACAGCAACCAAAAGACGCCACTCACAGAATGGAATCAGAGCAAATTGGAGACTTTATTGAGCACCGATAACAAGCAGAATAATTACCCTGGAGGTCTGTAGACTATGTGTAAGGGGTCCGCAAAAGAAGAGGCCTATGACAACAAAGTTATAGGCCCTTTTTACACGGACTGCTGCGGGGGAGGCCATCTGTGTGCACGCTGCTGTGGGGGTGGCACGGGGGTGCAGACGGATGCACACCCATCCCCCATGCACAGAGCAACCTCAATTTTCACTGATTACTGTGGGGGCTGGTGGGGATGTGTAGGGATCTGTGGGTCACGAGAATGTGTGCACCCACGCACCTCCACATTTACACGGGATGCTCCCCTGTGAGTGTCTCTTGTAAAAAGGGCCTTAGATCCCAGAAAGGGGATCATCTTCTTTCAAGCACTCTGCAACTTGCCACTTGCAAAAGCCAGCCCAGTGCACTCCACCCCTAGCAGCCCAGTGAATCCCTCTCCCATGAAAGGGACTTGCAAATAATGCTGTGTCTCATGCCTCGCCCTGGAAACAACTGTGAATCACCCTGGAAACAACAGCTGCGGCGTGGGGAGCATCCCTAGGAAATCTGAGCCGCTGTCAGCTGATAGGCACTATGGAGAGGGAGCAGGAAGTGCGCTGGGCTGGCCTTTGCAAGTGACATGTTCCAGGCAAGAGCAGTGGGGAACCCAGGCTCCCCAGCACTTCTGGCCAGGGCTTGTGACTTGCAAAGACCACTTCCCCCGCCATAGCGCCTATGAGCTGACAGTGACAAGGCCTGGCTATACACATAGATTTCTAATCTGCACCTTCATTTGACTTGGGGGTGTCTGCAATGAAAAGAGGTTGTAAACCACTGCTTTATGCCATTCATATGGGCAGGGGCCATGGGACCACCCGTTGCCACAGATCTAATTGGCTTGCCCCACACGGTGCACTTCACATTTCCTGACATGTGGCCATGAGTGGCAGAGAGAGGGTACTCCGTGGCTCGCAGGAGCATGCATCTGTCTGCTCCACCTTCAGATGGACAATCGGATGCAGGGCTCAAGAGTGACCATGCAGGGTAACGCTCATCTAAAAGCACCTGGAGGGAGGTATCGAATGGGGTCACACAGGGCTCTGTCTTGGGCCTGGTGCATAGTTTTCAAGGTGACACTGAAAAATCTGGTCCATGATACCCAGAAGAAGTTGAACATTTTTTGTCAGTATCATATTTGTGTTTCAAGTTGCCCACAGACAATTCAAATTGATAACATCACCAGCTTCAGCACATCATCTAATTAAAATAAATAATGGGAACAGAAAAAAAAAAATGGAGTAAATATCTTCCCACTTTCATCAAATCAACTCTGCTGGCTCAAAGCACTCAGAGATTTTTCCTTTCATAGCCCAGTGAGACTCACCCCTAGTACTGCCATCTGGCCTCTTCATTTTGGAAATAACTGAGCTAATTTCATAGTTCATTTTTTAATTGCCAGGCAAAAGCTGTATTTTTTAGATTTGCTCCTGATTTGACTAAGTACATGTAACTGAGATGTAGCCCAGCTGCACTGAGGACAGCAGCACAGCAGGACAGGGGGAAATGCTTCCTTTTAAGTTTTGGTATTTCAGAAGCATGAACTGCTATCTTCAAGTAAACCATCATCTCCAGAGAGAGCTGGAGCCAATTTAATTAAAAACAATAAAAAAGCAACTTGTAGAGAGCTGTGATATCACTTCTGCACCTGCTTTGAAGACAAATTAGGGTTGCCAAATAAAGTTTTAGTGACAAAGGGCACTACTTCCCCTTAAAGCATGGCCTCAAGGACAAGGGAGTCCCTATTCTGAGAGGGCATTACTGCCCCTTAGTTATGAAATCTAATCTCTCCTTCCCCTTTCCATGCTCATGAACTTGGAGGGGTTTCCTATATTTGATGTGACATCTGGAAATCCTAGTGGGAGACGTGGCCAACTCCCATTAGTGCCTAGGAGAAAATATCAGAGTGGATTAGCAGGAAGTTTTAACCACCCTGACTCCCCCACTCCATCTGGACAATGACTCAGGGTGAGTGTTCCCTCCAAGAAAGAAGCTGCAGCATTGCCACTGGGGAGCACAGCAAAATCGGAGGAGGGTTTTGTCTTAGTACGGGAGAACTGGAGACAAATAGAGGTAAAAGCTGAGGGGGTTTTAGATCAGTGCTTGACAAAAAGAGAATAAAATAGCAGCATCTGAGGAGATTGTCAGTATTCAAAAAAACAACATCTCCCTCTAGTTTCTAGCCAAGCACACAGGCAGCAGGAAGTTTCGAGGGATGATGTTCTGACAGTAAAAGGCAGGAGAAGATGGAGCTGGAAGGTTCCCAAACCTTCCATGGAAGGTGTGCAGGAATGGCAACATCAATCAGAGACAATATTAGCTGGAGTGGGTGGCAGTTTACATCTTTCATGTCCTCTTTTTAACGTCAGTGTAAGACCTGGCTTTTCCACCAGGCTGTTGACAAGGGAGATGAGTAAGGGGGCGGGGGTGGGGGGTGGGGGTTGAGGGTTAGGGAGGGAAGGGCATAATGGTTTTTATGCCTCACCATTTGGGGTATTTTATGTATTTATTGTTATATTATATTTTATGTTAATATATTTCTGTATTTTATATGTTTTAATTATATAGTTTGTTAGCCACTCCGAGCTGCTTTGAGCAAGATGGAGCAGGATATTTATTTTATTTATTTATTTAATACATTTCTATCCCGCTCTTTCCGCCACAGGCGGCTCCTAGTGGCGAACAACACTATAAAATATAAAATACCAATATAATATAACTATTTTAAAACATTTTAAACATTAAAACACAACAGGGGAAAAAGCCGACCCCCACGCACCCTTTACCCCTCTCCAAATGCCTGGCGCAACAGCCAGGTCTTACAGCTTTATAAATTGATAAATAAATAAATAAATTTACATGGGCCAAGCTGACTAGTTGGCTACGCTGACAAGTTTAATTTTGTTTCAGCTAAAAGTGAGGGGAGGGGGTTAGGGTTAGGCCCTTTTAAGGAATGACGCTGATGGCCTCCCTCCTTGGACTGGTGGGGTTGGATGTGGCAAGAGAACTTGGAGGTTGAGAGAGACCAGAGGCATCAATGAAGGAACCGCAGTATCAGAAGGCCCCAGTGGTAGCCCAGACAGGTGAAAGAGAGGCTTCACCTGCAGAGAAAATGATGTGGCTGGGGGAACTGATATCACCGTTTGCACCACCATGCTCTTGGAAAGACCAGAGTATACCACTGTCGTGAAGGAGGGTGCAGCCTGGGAAGCGCCAAGCCTGAAAGCCTCAGTGTCTGATAAATTCTGCTCATCCTTAATCTGCTGGACCTCCTTCTTGACTTTCCACGTGGAACAAGAGCGAGAATATGCCGAGTGGGCACCCACACAGTTGACACAATGTGGAGTGGCCTGACATCCTGTGCCCTCGACCCCACCACTCCACAGAGGGCACACATAAGGGAATCCCAGCAAGAATCCTGGGCATGCCCAAACCTCTAGCACTTAAAACAGTGTAAAAGATTTGGGATGTATGGTCGCACGGAACAATGTAAGTATTCAACAGCGACTGGCAGCAAGGATGCACAAAATGTCAGGACAAGGAGATTAGTTGATACAACAGCACCATCCTTATAAATAAAATAGAGCTCCTCTGGATGGCAGTAACACCCTGGGATGCCAGTCCCTCAGCAATTTCAGCCTCGGAAACATCATGGAAGTCCGCCTCCACAATGACTTCGCTGCAAAAATGTAGGGAGACATGGGGCCGCATGGACATGGGGACACCCCTAGTGTAAGCACGGTGAAGCAGAGCTGTGCTCTTCTCATCAGAACTGGTCTCAATCAGTAGGTCGGCCCCCTGACTGGAGTCTCTTAACAGTTTCTGGAGGGCTAGCAACACCTTCCAGGACCTTCTGAACAAAGAATGGGGATATGTGTTCCAAAATCGTATCCATAGTTGAATAAATAATCAAGAAATAAGGGAAATGAATAATCAAAAGAAATGAATAATCAAGAGTCATTGTGGACAGTACACTGAAATCCTCAGCTCGGTGTGCGGTGGCCGTCAAGAAAGCAAACAGTTCCTGCTTCTGCAGCAGTTCCAGTCTTTCTGCAGGTGGTTCTCAGCAGCTTTAGCAGCCTACAGTTCTCTCAGCTCACTCTGCAGTGTCCAGCAGCTCAAATGCCCTTCATTAGTGGCCATCTTGGCTCTAGGCTGGTCGCCATCTTGATTGCCTTAAAGGGCCAGCAGCTCCACTGCATGCTGCCCTACTACAGGGAGCAAGAAGCTTTGATCTATTTGGTGGCAGTTTGATGGCATTTGACCTACTAAATGTGTGTGTTGGAGGGCAGGTCAACTCATTTAATACAAGTTTGAATATATCTGAACATTGTAGGTAGAAACGGCGAACTCAAATGGCATTGAATTTGCGGTGTTCTTAGCAATTGTTGGGGAGAAATTGTTAACCAGGAAATATGCCATAGCATATTTGTTGGTCTCTTTATTTCAGCTGATTTTATTCATTAGGACTTTTTAGTGTCATATAACAGATGGCACTAAGATTTTGCAGGATCAGGTCCAAGTGAGTCCAGGGTAAGCCCTTGTGGGGATGCAGCCCTCCAGGGAAATTGGTGTAATGGCAAACCCAGAAAAGGCTGATAAGGGAAATGGCTAGCAAGTGCTCACAGCTAGGCATGACAGAAAGCTATTAGCCAACTGAGGAGCACCAGCCATATCAGGTGGAGCTGGAGCTCAAGCTGGGAAGATCACCAGAGAAGGGGCTTAGGACAAAGAAAAAGGTCCTGGGAGGTGGGAGTCCTGCATCATCATGGTTGGCCAGCCAAGACTAGTGCAGTGCAATGCATCAGGTGGGGAAATGTACAGAGCACACTGGGGCTTAGAGGAGAGTCTAGCCTGGATCATAAGAACATAAGAAATGCCATACTGAGTCAGACCAATGGTCCATTAAGCTCAGTATCCTGTCTCAGACAGCGGCCACTCCCAATCACATGGGAGAAGTACCAGCAGTAACAATGTCAGTGGGCAATCCATTCCCTGCTGATCCTCCCTACTCCCGGTAGTAAGAAGTTCCCATCTCATAATCTACTTGGCTAATAGCTGTTAATGGACCTATTCTCCAAGAACTTATCCAGTCCTTTTTTAAACCCAGCCATACTACTGGCCCTGACAACCTCCTATGGAGACAAATTCCATAATTTAAGTGTGCATTGAGTGAAAAAATACTTCCTTTTATTTGTTTTAAATCTGCTGCCAGTTAGTTTCATAGAGTGTCCCCTAGTTCTAGTGCTACTTGAGAGGGTAAATAGCCGTTCCCTATCTACTTGTTCCACTCCACTCAAGACTTTATAACCCTTCACAGTCTTCTCTTCTCCAAGCTGAAGAGCTCTAACCTATCAAGCCTCTCTTTGTACAGAAGCTGTTCCAAACCCGTGATCATTTTTGTTGCCCTTCTCTGCAACTTTTCAAGTTCTACTATATCTTTTTTGAGATGAGGTGACCAGAATTGTACACAGTATTCAAGGTGCAGTCGCACCACCAATTTATATACGGGTATTATGATATTTTCAGTTTTATTCTCTATCCCTTTCCGAATAATTCCTAAATAAGTAATAAATGTATTGATATAGCAAAAAGCCTTATCAAACACAGTAAAAGAAAAACATACACAAAAACAAACAACATATAAACGTATATATAAAACCAAATGGACAGAGAACAATTTGCAAATATCCATAGTATTATTCACAATATTTTATAAACCATGCCTTTATTTTCATTGCTGAGGCTGCAAATGATGCAACCGCCGTAGTTACAGAACCACTCTTATCCATAAGCATATAAATTGGAAGATTGAGCCTCTGCAGCTAATTTCTTTCCTGAGGAGCAAGCAGGTTTTCGTACCGGGTATTCAACTATGGACCATTATTACACATTGACACACCTTATGGGTAAATACGTGAAAATCAGGAAAGGGTGCCTGATTATGTCTTTTCTGGATTTGAGATCTGCTTTTGACCTAGTAGATAGGAATATTCTTTGGGATAGGCTTTATAACACGAACATGGACCTGAGGCTGATTATCCTGGTCCATGTTTCGTACCACCAGACCTCCCTCAGAGTTAGAGCAGGGCACGCTCAGCATATATCTAGTTCAATCCCAGTTTCAAATGGAGTAAAACAAGGTTGCGTTCTTGCTCCCTTTCTTATTAATTTTTTCATCAACGTAATTATATATTTCCTGAGAGGATTTTTTTCTCCCAGCTAAGATTTTGTCCCAGCCAGTTCCAATCCTCCTATATGCGGACGATATGGTGTTATTATCACCGTCCGCTATTGGGATGGACAGAATGCTTGCAGCGGCTGCTCGTTTCTGTTGAGAATCGAAACTGATGATTAATCATGACAAATCCAAGGTGCTTGTTGCAGGCAAACGCCTTACCAATCATAGGTGGCTCATGGACGGGGTAGGGTTAGAGCAAGTCCACTCATACAGGTACTAGGACTAATGTATGATGCGAATGCTTCTTGGAAATCACATGTATTGGCCGCTAGGCTAAAAATGAGGCAGGCGGTCTTGGGTCTCTTGAAGTTTTGGCATCTGCATGGAGGCCGATCTATTCCCCCCCGCCCCCCGCCTTGAAAATCTTTGATTTGAAATCTAAGCTTGGTGCCGTGTATGGTGCTGAAATATGGGGCGTTTTTGTTCCCGAAGCCCTTGGGTCCATACAAAATTTCTTTCTGAGGTCCCTTTTAGGGGTTCCTAAATCTACTCCGGCTTGTTTACTCCAGTTGGAAACGGGGACTATCTCCCTGCAATGTAAGTTCCTCACATTCTCACTAACATATTGGTCTAGATTGGAGGCTATGGTTAAGGATAGACTCCCCCGCTTATGCTACGAGGAAGCCTGCACATGGCCTCATATCAAACTCTGGGAAGTCAGAGTAGAGTCCCATTTTCATGTCTTAGGGCTAACTACATCAGTGCTCAGGATTCTACCTCCTATTAGAAGGAAGACTGTTCTAAAAAGGCAGCTTGAAGACCAAGCTCTGCAGGCTGATATGGGGGCTATTCGCCTCCTTAAGTGCGCTCCCTTTTATTACACATTTAAAAGTTCCCCTGGCTGTGAGACTTATCTGAAATTACTAAATGTCCCCAAACTTCGTAGAGCTATGATTTTACTCCAGTTTGATCTACTCCCTTCTCGTGTTCTTATTGGCTCATTGGCATTCCGTATGGAGAAAGGCTGTGGCATTGCAATCTTGGTCAAGTTGAGGATTTGGCACATATGCTGTTTGTATGCCTATTAATCTCTTTTTTGAGAGAATTGTATCTGGCCTCATGGCTTGCCTCCTGACCTCATCTCTCTCCACCCCAGCTACTTCAATCCTGTCTGGGATCAAATTCTAGTGAGCTTATGCACAAGGTGGTCATATTGGCCTTTAAGCTCTCTTTACGTGGATATAGCTGAAGTTATAATTTTGTCTAGTTTTTGTGAGAACCTATTTTGCATTTTGGTCTTAATTGTAATTATAAGTTTATTTACAGATTTCTTTAATTATGGATTGCATCCTTTTCAGTTTATTTCATGTTTTTTGTACAGTTTATTTTTTTGATCTTGTTCATCTGTTTTAAATGTATTGCAATGACTGTTTGGTCACGCAAAATAAACTCTATCTATCTATCTATCTATCATAAGCAAATAAACTAATTTCTGTAAATTGGGCCTGTCTTTATCTAGATTCATAATCTTGAATAACCTAGTACGTGCCTCAGCATAAAGGGGGCAAACCAATACATAATGAACTAGACCCTCAACCTCGTTCCTCCCCCACACGCATAAACAGTTGGGATAATTCACTCCCTTCAAGAGAACTTGCATTACTTCAGAGGGCATTGATTGTGCCCGGAGCACTGTAAAAGCTTTCCTATACAGCAAATCGATCAATACTGATAAGTATGTGGGTCCCACAGACCTTGGGACCCAATACTTATACTATGGTGAAATTTTAGACTCACATGCCATGGCTCTATGTGTTTGCTGTTCTATATCATAGATCCTTCATTTAATTAGTTTCTTGGCCTCCTTAAATAGGAAGGATAATAAAAAGTGGGTGAAAAACCCAGTCTCTGGACTGTCCTCTCAACTGTTGACCACCAAAAACCTCATACAGCACACTACCTTTATCTTTTCATCTAGACAAAGCCATTCCAACGAGTGCACTGGAGCATGGGCAATCCTCAACCAGAAGGTAAGCATAAGAAAAACAAACAGAGATACAAGAGATTTAGATCCCATCTCTAACCTTTATACCCACGGCAAGATCATCTTTGGAACTCCCAGAAGGGGTCGCAGAAATTTATTTTGAATTGGCTCCAGGGAATCTACCAAGGCTGGGGAAGTACCCTCTATTTGAGTGGCATAACAAATTTGTGCTACTCTGTTGGCTTCTAATACCCTTAGGGCTGGCTTAAGTAGGCATCCACACCTTGAATTAAAATATTTTCGGATGGCTTACATAGAAAATGTTGATGCTTGTTTGATTGTCTGGACATGGGTGGTCCCTGTTCCATTAAAGGAAAAAACAATTCCTAAGTATTTAAAGGATCAGAACTGCTCAAGGCAATGTCCATTTAAAAACCACCTTTCGAGCACAAATCTATGAGAAAAAAACAGAACTTTGGTTTTCACATAATTTATAGCCAGTTCTTCCTGCTGACAATCAACACCAAAGTCAGTCAGAAGTCAACTCAAACCCAGTTTGGATGTTGATAACAAGAAGGTATCATCTGCATACATCATTAATAAGATTCTACGAATTCCCAATTTAGGGGCCATATACCTTTCATAGATAGATATTTAATTATCAAGTTGTTAACATACAGATTAAACAATAATGGCGCTAAGAGGCAACCTTGTCTGACCCCTCTCTGTTGGTTGGAATTGGGTCAGAAAGGGTGCTTTTAGAATCAATATGCACGTGGAGCATAGTATTTTAATAGAATGATTGAATTAACATCAAGCACCTCCTATTGATGTTTAATTTAAGCAATTTCTCCCAAAGCCTATCATAATTGATTAGATTGAAAGCAGTCGTAAAATCTATGAAGGCCACATACAGTTTTTGTTTTTTAAACTTATACTTTTCAACTTTGGCCCTTTACAAACCGGCCGTGGTGAGTGGGGGGATGGTGTGCGCCCCCCACCTCCATGCACAGAGAAACCAGCATTGCTCCATGCGTGGGTGATGGGTGGAGATGGGTGGAACACGGGAGCACACACGCCCCCCCCCCACTGTCCACAGTGTTCCCAAGGGCACCCACCCATCCCCCCTGCACCCGCCGTGGCGTTTGCATGGGCATGTGGGGCGCCCGTGTGAAAAGGCCCTAAGTGCACCAGCACAAAACAATGCCTGAGCGTATTTCAGGAGGGGCAAAACCCTGCTTGCTCCTCTGCCAGTACATCATAATCTTGAACTCAATCCATCAATCAGTCTAACAACAATTTGCTGTAAATTTTAGATATAATGCAAAGCAAACTAAGTGGTCAGTAATTTTTAGGATCAGACCTAACCCCCTTCTTAAAAATAGGGACCACCACGCTCTGTTTCCAGGAGGCTGGGATATTACCAGTGTTATTAATTAAGGTAAATAGGTTAGCCAGGGCTACAGACCACCAATCTGGAAGAAGTTTAAAAACTTCTCCCGGTATGAAATCATTCCCTGCAGCTTTCCTATTTTTAAGATGATTAATTGAGGCCAAAACTTCCTCCGTGATACCTGGTCCTAAATAGGAAGTTCATCAAAACAAGCCAAATCACTAGGACTATTGTCCAATTTATAATCATTAAAAAGTTCAGAAAAGTGACTTATCCAGTTCAATTGGTGTATTTTGGGTTCAATATAAAGTTGTCCAGTTGACCTAATATTAATAATTCCTAATATTCTGTTTGCTTTTTTGATGGCCGCTGCACACTTGTCAGACTCCAGGGTACGGAGCCGTGGGGGAAATCAAGGAGGGAGAAGGAAGGCCAGGAGTATCAGGTTCCAGGGGACGGGCTTGGGGAGAGGGAAACAAAGAGGGAGGAAACCAGGCCCTGGCACAGGAGGGGAAAAGGTGGCCCCAAGGCGACCCTCTGAACCCTCTCAGTCGCTCTCTTGCACCCGAGAGATTAGGTACTCAGCAGCATTACCAGGCACCCTGGGCTAAGAAGGTACGTGACTCATCATCGAGGTCAGGGTCCGGAGCCAAGGGTGGA
>QEPC01008309.1:9432551-9458632 GCA_003113815.1 Sphenodon punctatus
TTGCTCCACCAGCTTCCTGTGGCCACACCAAGGCTTAAATACTTCCTGTGGCCAACCAGGAAGCTGGGAGGCAGGGCTAAGGCAACTGGCTACAGCTGGGAGGGGGCATGACACACAGGGAGCAAGCACACAAGGGAAAACAGAGGGAGGACAATCCAACACCCTCACAAGCCCACCAGGTGGCGCAGAACACCGGACAGCCTCTCCAGCACCCCAGGGGCCATGGGTTCAAGACCCAGCCCTGACAACACTGAGCTGAGGATTTCAAGAAGGATCAAGAAGGACCAGGGGACCAGAAGCAGGGCAGCCTTGTGAGGCACGTCTCGATGCTATTGGATTCCTGGACCCATATCAGTCAGGCTTTTACCCTGGGCCTGGCACTGAGACAGCACTTGTGACCTTAGTTAACGATCTATGCTTGGAAATCAACAGGGGGAATTGTACCTTGTTGATTTTGTTGGATCTTTTGGTGACCTTCGATACAATTGATCATGGGGTGTTCCACAGCTGTGGGACCTGGCAGAGGTGCATGGGACTATTCTTGAGTGATTCCACTCATTTGTGGCTGGGCGGACCCAGAGGATAGTGATGGGTAGCTCATTGTCCCTTTGGGAGCCCTCATGTAGGGCCCTGCAGGATTCCATCTTGTCTCCACTCCTGTTCAATGTGTATCTGAGGACCCTGGATGAGATCTTTCAGAGATTTGGAATGAACTGCCATCTTTATGCTGATGACACCCAACTCTATCTCTCCTTTTCATCTGTCCCAGGTCCTGCAGTCTCAGTACTTACCCCGTACCTGGCTGCTGTTGGGGACTGAATGCAGGCGAGCCAACTGAAGCTGAATTCAGGCAAGATCAAGATGATGATGGTTGGCTGACCATGTGACATGGGGGACATAGGAACCCCTGTTATTGATAGGGTCCAGCCTCCCTTGGTCAACTCAGGTTCACAGCCTTGGGGTGCTCTTGGACCCACTCTGTGCCTGGATTGCCATGTTGCAGCAGTGGCCAAGAGCACTTTTCACCAACTTCATCTGGTGAGAAGGCTGCAACCTTTTTTTTAAAATCAGACACGGACCTGGCTACCGTCATCTATGCCTTTGTAACCTTGAGGTTGGACTACTTCAATGCACCCTACATGGGGCTGCCGTTGATGACTGTTTGGAAGCTGGTGCAAAACGTGGTGACCCGCCTTCTGTTAGGGGTGAGTTGCCATGAGCAGATTACACCAGTGCTCCAGAGCCTGCACTGGTTGCCAATAGCTTTCTGGGCATGTTTCAAGGTGCTGATTTCAACCAGATGATCCTAAACGGCTTGTGGCCCGAGCATTTTATATGCCACAAATGGGTTTAATAAACCATTTTAAATCAGGTTCGTGGGTCTCTTGGATCAAACAAAGAACATTCTAATACAAGCAAAATCAGAAGAAATTGAACCGAATTAGCATCACTCTAAAACTTCAATGTTGCATTTCTGACTCCATTTGGAAAAGAGATATTCACTGAAAGTAGTTCAGAAAGGTTGATTGTGGTAGTGATAAATCATCTAAATTCAAGGCTTCTGAGTGTTTTCTTCAGATATATTTAACCACCAGACTCCACTGTTTTCCACTCTGCTGTCAAACCAGCTTGCCTGTTCCCCCCAAACCATCCTTTCCTCCCCAAACATCTGCTGCTATTCAACAGACAGGTCTAGCTACCACGCTTACAGAGTACTTTATTAAGATGGATGCCTTTGTTACAAAGAGGAGGGTACACGAGGATGATGAAGTTCAGGCATCTACTTCCAAGTCATTGATCAATGTACAGAAATATGACCAAATCTACATTTCTTTTAGCTTACTATCAAACTTACAAATGGAGAAGGAAGACCACAATGTGTTATTTGGTATTGTTACAGCAGCAAAAAGTATGGTTGCAAAAAAAAATAAAGCACCATTTACAGATGAATCAAAGCTAAACCTCAAGATTTTTTTTTTCTTAAGAAACTACAGTGCTTTGGAAAAAACAAACAAATTCCAATCACTGGTTCAAACAACATCAGTGCTAGCTAAGGCACTAAAGCTTCCTTCATGTGTCTTATATAGTAAGGAACCATGCAGCACTGGTAGGACATTGCTTTTTCTTTCTTATATAGAAAATGGTTCAAACAATGCTCGGTGATACTGTTGTTGTAGAGTTAGCTTTCTGTTGAATAACACACAGCAGAAGTTTCTTCAAAACAGAACTTTATTAAGAACTCAGAAGACATGCTTCCATACTGTACAGACTGCATGGGACAAGGTGGAGGACAGAGATAGGAGACAAGGAGAGAAAAAAAAACCTGTTTCATCCCCTGACCCTCCCCCTATGGGACAAGCCCCATATTAAGCTTGCAGGGCTTGCAATGGGCTTTTACTTGTGACTGTTGCACATTCCAACACCCCTTCTCAACAGTCACTAGTCAAACCCACTAGGTTCATTCTTCTTAATAGCTTGCGATGGCGTTCCCCTGCTAGTGGCTTCGTGAACACATCCACTGTCATATCCTCTGTAGGACAGCATTGCAGATCTATGAGTCCTTGTTCCTGTTAATCTTTCAGGAAATGGTATTTTATATCAATGTGCTTGGGTCTGGGGTTGATTCTTTCTGTTTGCGCCATCGCTATACATCCTTGGTTGTCTTCCAGGATTGGCGTGGGTCTATCCAATTTTTGCCCCAGATCATTCAGAAGCTGACGCAACCAGATAACGTCTTGGCTGGCGTGTGCTGCTGCCACGTACTCTGCCTCCATCGAGGAAAGTGCCACAGAGGCTTGTTTCCTACTGCACCAGCTGATGGGTCCTCCACCAAGCAAGAATAGGTACCCACTGGTAGATTTTTGGTCCGAATGGTCTCCAGCCCAATCTGCATCCACATACCCTATCAGGTCTGACACAGAAGTTGCTAGGAGCCGTAGCTTGAGGTGAACTGCACAGTCCCTTTCAGGTACCATAAGACCCTCTTCACTGCATTCCAATCCCGTTGGGTTGGGGCTGAGACTTATCTACACAGTATACCTATTGCCACCGCAATGTCAGATCTTGTGATTGTGGCAATGTACAAGAGCTTTCCTATCACCTTTCTGTATTGCTTATTGTCTGGCAGCAATAAGCTTGGTTCTTTGCTCTCCTTTGGGAAGCTGGTTTCCATAGTGTTAGGAAGTGGACACAGAGGAGGGTGGCACGGGCACGCTCCAGCCGAGGGGTAGGGGGATCGGGGAGGGGTAGGAGGCCCCACACACAGAGGACCCCCCCTACCTAACACTGCCTCGTGGCCTCCCCTGGTGCAGCCCCCAACTCCCGAAAAGCCCCGGGCCCCAGAGACATCCCAGTTGAGCGATGGGGCATGGATCGCCCCCACACCACACATAGACGGGGGGCGGGTCCTTCAGACACATCTGCGCCACCTGAGAGCAGCGACGCAAAGGCTGCACAGCTGCTGCTGCTCGACAAGGGGGCGGGGCCTGGGGAGGCTGAGAGACTTCAGTTGATCTAGAGGAAAAACCTAAGCAGATGCTGTGGCGTTCAGCACGCCTGCAGGTGTGCAAATGTGCGGGGCTAAGCATTCATAAGAAGGGGCACAGCTTCCCTCACTTGCTGGCGATCAGCAGTGCTGTGAAGCTGGTCCCCTTGTGATTCTTGTAGGAGTATCCTGTGTCATTTAGAGATAATGTGTTGCATAGAGTGAACAGAGTGTGAAAGGTGAGTGCGTGAACTAGGGGGTTTGTGTGTTGTTAGTCTGTGTTGCAATCCCCCTCCTATTCCAGGCAGTTCCCTTCCTCCCCTCATGCCCGGTGGTGTCGGCTTTCCCTTCCCTTCCCCTTCCCAAGGTGTTAACCCTTTTCTCACTGTCCAGGACACTAAGGTGAGTTCTCCTGAGCACAGAGCAAGGGGTATGGGTTTTTGGGGGGGTGAGTGTTGGACAGGGACCTGGTCCCCCTGTGGAGTGTGTGGGGGATGCTCACTTTTCCTGTTGCTTGCCAGCACCCCTGTGATGATACGGCCTCGCCCATATTAGGTCGCGTAAGGGCCAAACTATATCCTGAGGGGTCTTTTTTACAGCAAGTAGGGGTGAGCTCCCCTGGACCACAGGCGTTCCCTTGTGTGGTTAGGGCATTCCCCAAGGCTAGGTCTGTGGGTTCCCT
Source organism: Sphenodon punctatus (assembly GCA_003113815.1). Lineage (NCBI taxonomy): Eukaryota > Metazoa > Chordata > Lepidosauria > Sphenodontia > Sphenodontidae > Sphenodon > Sphenodon punctatus. The sequence continues at coordinate 9,436,718 of QEPC01008309.1, forward strand.
TCTTGTGAGCCCTTACCCTCACACATAGAGGTATTTGCTGCCTTCCCACCCCCCATACTGAAACTTTCTATCATCTCTTATATTGCCTGTCGTTGGTAGAGAAGATAGCTTCTGTCATCTTCTCTTTCAATTTGTATTCCAAGGTAGTGCGTTATATTACCCAGGTCTTTAGTTTCAAATTCCAGATTTATAGTTCTCATTGTTTCGCACTCATCCCCTTCTTGCTCAAAGCATACGATAAGGTCATCGACATAAATTAATACAAAGATCCACCTGCCCCTTAGTCTCTTTGTGTATAAGCAGGGATCTGCTTTGCTCCTGGTAAAATTTTCCCTCATGAGCACCTTGTTTATTTTAGTGTTCCACGCTCTGGCGGCCTGCTTAAGCCCATATATGCTTTTGTGCAGTTTGCATACAAGATCCGGCCTTTCAACGTCTGCAAACCCCGGTGGTTGGTCCATGTAAATATCTTCCTTCAACTCACCATTTAGGAATGCTGTTTTCACGTCCATATGCTTGACTTGCATTCCTCTTCCAGCAGCTATACTTAACAATGTTCTGATTGTAGTGTGCTTAACTACAGGTGCAAATGTTTCATCATAGTTTTCTCCGTACTTCTGGGAGCATCCTTTCGCGACAAGTCGGGTCTTGTACCATTCAATATTTCCCTGCTCATTGTACTTTGTTTTAAATGGCCATTTACAACCTATAGTCTTTCTCCCTGTGGGCAGTGGAGTAAGTGTCCACGTTGCATTGTCCTGCATGGACTTTACTTCTTCAGCCGCTCTTACCCATTTTTCTGCTTCCCCTTCTGACATCTGCAAGATGTCCTCCCAGGATGCTGGCTCTGACAATTTACTGGTGCTGACTTTGTAGAACAGACGAGTGGGGGGAATGCCTTTGTTAGACCTCGTCGACTGCCTTGGCTCAGCATCAGCAGCCGGCTGTGTCTGTTCCTGCACTTCTATTACCTTTGTGTCAATTTCAACCATTTGTTCAGAGGATTGCTCCCTTTCAGTGGTTTCGTCCATGGTTGATTGTTCTCCTTCACCTGGACCTTGGAGAGTCCTCACATTGTTGCTTGAGTTTTCCACAAAGGTCACACTGTTACTAATGGTTATTCTGTCTGTGCATGGATCCAGGATCCTGCAGCCTTTGGAATGTTCACAGTATCCTACGAGGATGCCTTCCACTGCTCTGTTTTGTAGCTTGGTACGTTTCCCCTCTGGGATATATACATAAGTCTTACTTCCAAATACTCTGATGTGGCCCACACTAGGTTTTTGACTATGCCACAGTTTGTATGGAGTTTTCCTCACTGTTCTAGAATACAGCCAATTTTGTAGGTAGGTAGTAGCAACTGCTGCTTCACTCCAGTATCTTTCTGGTAGTCCAGAGTCTGTTAACATGCAACTAACCATTTTGGTTAGCGTTCTGTTTTTCCTTTCAGCTGTTCCATTCTGCTCAGGCATATATGACACTGTCTTTTGGTGCTCAATTCCATGGAGTCTCAGGAAGTCCTCTACTTCCTTTCCTGTGAACTCACCTCCATTGTCAGTCTGCAGTGTCTTTGGTCTGTGCTGGAACTTGTTGCTCGTCATGGTCACATAGTCCTGAAGTTTGTCGAATACTTCATCTTTACTCCTCATGATGTACGTGATCGTGTGCCTTGAATAGTCATCAATGAAAGTTACCATATACCGGTTGCCTCCTGGTATGGGAACCTTCATTGGGCTGCAGACATCGCTGTGTACAAGATCAAGTGGTTTTGTGGTTCTATTCTGACTCTTCTTAGGAATCGTAGCCCTCGTGGCTTTGGCTTTGATGCAGCAGTGGCATTTCATGATCACGGGACACGTTGATACCTTAAGGTCTTTGGTCAACTGCTGTCTGTGCATTTCCTTGATGCTGCCTGGGTGTCTATATCCCATGTGTCTATGCCACAGGCGGATGCAGTAATCATGTGGCTTGTGCGCAGTGAGCGTTGCCTGTTCGTTTGCTGTGCTCAGACAGTACAGGCGCTCATCTGCAGTGGCTCTGGACAGTACTTTTGTCTCACTTTGAATTGTGCATTCATCTCCCTAGAAACAGATGGTGAGCCCCTTCACTGCCAAGCGCCTCATGGACAGGAGTCCCCCTTCTAAGTTGGGCACATAGAGCACATTTTTCATGGGTATGGTCAGTGTGACTCCCTGTAACTGGTTGCAGTACAGGAATCCTTGTCCAATTCCTTCCGTGTTGATGCTTCTCCCATCTGCAAGGTAGATCCTTTCTTTACTGCTTAGATTCAGTCCTGTGAAGAATCCTTTATTGCTAGTCATGTGGTTCGTTGCCCCGGAGTCTACACACCAATTTTGGGATGAGCTGTCTTGCGTTGCTATGAAGCACCCACTCCATTGTTGAGCGACTGTGTTGCTGTTTGTGACTTTAGCCCTCTGCGTACGTTTTAGCGGAAACAGTTTTTGTTGTTCTGCTCTCCATATATAACAGTCTTTCTTTAAATGTCCCTCCTTTTTGCATCTGAAGCATACTCTGGTTTCCCGTTTTGTATAGTTTCCTCAGTAGAAACTGTTTGCTATTCAGGCTAGTTCTCTCATGCAAGTTTTGCAATGCAATCCACATGCCCCTTGCTGTGGTCTCACTTCTTATATGGATTAGCTGGTCATTTTCTACCCATAAACTTATTGTAGCCTTTGCTAACCTGTCCATTTTATCCCATTCCTCATGATTTGCTGCTGGTCTGTTCTTGGTAATCACCTCCCATAGATCATCTTTAGACAGCAGCATTTCCACTTTAAACTTCCACAATTGGTAGTTTACATTGTTCAGCTTTTCTACTGAAAGTTTGAGCTCTGAGCTGCTTGCCATACATGCTTCTCTCCCTTTTCCCTTCTGGGATTTAGGCCTTACTCACAGTCAGTAGGCCTCTCTGTCTGGGAGTTTTATTTCACAGCCTGCACTCCTTCTGGGCTGCTTCTAGTCTTCAAAATTGCTTTGAAGATGTCTTGGGCCCATAACCTGTTGTAGAGTTAGCTTTCTGTTGAATAACACAAAGCAGAAGTTTCTTCAAAACAGAACTTTACTATGAACTCAGAAGACATGCTTCCATGCTGTACAGACTGCATGGGACAAGATGGAGGACAGAGAGAGGAGACAAGGAGAGAGAAAAAACTTGTTTCATCCCCTGACCCTCCCCCTACTGGATAAGACCCATATTAAGCTTGCAGGGCTTGCAATGGGCTTTTACTTGTGACTGTTGCACAATCCAACAACTGTGACTATAGAAATAAAACCAATTCCTCTCTCCAATAATATCATGGGGAGATGAATTTAAGAAATGTCTTCAGATTTATTTCAGCCATTACTTGTGATAAAGGAACCAAATCTGTGCTATACATGGACAAAGCAACTGAGATGCCAGGTGAGGCACATATGATCTGTTATGATCAGAAAATAAAATGGTAAAAATCTGTTTTTATATATATATATATATATATATATATATATATATATATATATATATATATATATATATATATACACACACACACACACACACACAAAGCACTAAGTGCCAACCCACATCAGAAGTAGTTTTTAAAATTATAAACAAATTCATCACCCAAAATGGACTGTTTGTGTTAGAATTCATGTGTTGATCTGTGCAGAGGCAAGGCATTGGTGTAATAGCCAGAAAGAAAGCAGCATGGTAAGCATTGACTAAAAGGCAACACCCAGCACTCTTTGGACCCACCCGATGAAGTAGCATGGAGAAGCGCTTGTATCTAAATAAATAACCATTAAGCTGAATGGTATTCTGATGGCTACATCAAGCTTTTCTTTCTTCTTTTTTTAAAGATTTCAGTTCTGAGCATAAATTCTTGTTGCATTATTGCAAGACAAGATGGCTGTCATGCAGCAGAGTGTTGGCATGTGAGTTTGAACTCCTTGAAGAACTAAGAACATTTCTGAAAGAAGCGGCCTAACAGCCACTTTGTCGTTTTGGTGACCTGTTTTGCCGATACTTTGAATGCATTTGCATTTAATGCCTCACTTCAAGGAACCTCAGCTCATATTTTAAAGATGAGTGACAAGCTGAATGCCTCCATTGCCAAAATTTATCTGCAGAAAAGAAAATTAAAGATGAAGTCAACTGTCATGTTTCCCAGCCTTCAGAAGGCAGTTGAAGACCATCCGTTCAAGTTTCATGCAGTCTAGGAATGTATTGATAATCACTTTCAGCTAAATTTTGGGATATATTTCTCAGAGCTCAACTTGGATATGTACAAATGGATAGGAAATTCCATCAACAACCTCAGGATTTTCTCAGTGATAAAGAGGGGAAAAGGTTATCCAACTTGCCTGTGATCAGAGTCTAAAGAATTGTTTTCAATAAAAATTAGTTATAGAGTTTGGGATATCAGTGAAGAGAGAATACTCACTGCTGGGGTTGGATGGAGGGGTTGGTGTGTGGTGATGGTGGTGGGGGCTACTATTTTTTAGCTGTTTTATATATTTTTATATTTTGTAAGCTGCCCTGAGCCTAATTGGGAAGGGCAAGGTAAAAATTGGGATAAATAAATAAAAAAATAAACAAACAAATAAATAAATAAGTGCAAGGCTGCTTTCATATTTGTGAGTCATAATAGCAGTAATATGAATAAAAGCAAAATATAGATCTTGATGATTAAGCTTGAAAATGACTTAAGACTCACAGTCTCCAATGCTGACCTGACATTTTAAAGGAACGCTGTCACCCATCAGCAGGTGGTGTCTTTGTGGGGGCTGGGCAAGGAACTCCTGTGGGCTCAAATGGGCAGGGGCGCAGCCAGGGGCCTGCCCACCCTCTTTGTTTCTCTGCCTAGGTCAAGCCGAAACCTGCCTACCCGCCACTACTATAGAAGGGTGTTGTATAGAGTCTAGTGCACTGCTATGGGCTAGTGCTAGTCACCGTATTCAGGACTGGGAAGGAATTTTACACACCTCTGTACTGGCAGGGAAGGGGTGTGGGTTTTGCCTTCTCCATAGCAGGTTGTTCTTAGCCCACTCGGGCAGTGGGGTGTGTCATGCCTTGATGTCTCATGCTACTTATGTCACAACTGTAAGGCGGATATCAGGCAGAAAACCATGAGTGGGCAGGGGAAATTAAATTGGAAAACAATATATAATGCACAATCACAAGTAGCTTGCTAATCAGGCAGGGGGCAGGCAAAGGCTAGTGGCTATCACTGCTAGGTCTGATGCCTGCTCCTTGCCCTTCATGACCTGTTTAGGGGTGGGAGCCCACTAGCTTGACTGACTGTGCTTCAGGAAGGTCAAGAGTTGCCTGCCTGCAAATGCTGAATGAAATGCTGTTCATGGTTCTGTTTGCTGATATTTGGCGCAGGGGATACCCCTGAGAGGGTTGTTACACTATTACCCTCAATCATCTACCAGTAGGTACTGTTGCAAAGGGGTGCTGTAGGGCGATGACTAGGATTGTGCGAACAGGATGGAGTTCGGATGTTTGGCCATTTGGACTAAAAACGTAGTTCGGGTTCAGGAGTTCGGTCCGGCGGAGTTCGGACCCCCTGAACATTCAGAATGTTTGGTCCCACCTGGAGGCTTGGGATGCTCCAGAGACCCCCAGGGGTGCCCATGGCAGCTGGCAGGCTGCCTGAGATACAGCAGCAGCAGCAGCAGCAGCAGTAGCAGAGACCGGGAAGGCTTGGTGCTTGGCATTCTGGGTTGCCTGGGCAGCCAGGCTCGGCACTTGGCACCTGGGGGTGCCTGTGGTGCCAGGGCTGACTGTCTGAGGCTCAGCAGCAGCAGCAGAGGCCGTGAAGGCTTGGGGCTTGGTGGCTGGCACCCATAGTTGGCCGGGCATTGCAGGCTGTCAGGCATCGGTGGGTCTCAGATGGTCAGCCATGCCACAATGGAAATCGGGCGGGCACCCTCAAGTACCGTGCCTAAGTTCTTCTGAAGAAGGGGAAGCATTTAAGAGTCCTCTTCTTTATCTTGCAAAGAGGCTGGATATGCAACAGCAATTGGAACTGCATACCCCAAACCTAGTTCCTGTACAGGTTCTTTCTCCTGTGCACTCCCAGAATGGTAGCCCTCTGGTTTAGAACTGGGAAAGCTGAAATGCAGAGAGGCCAAAGGACGTCCAAACCAGGAATTGGAACTGGGGTCTCTTGACTCCTGTACTCTTCTACAAATGAGCAATGCTGCTGCCCACCCAAAGGCTGCTGAAAGCAGATGTTCTGCTGGGCTGCCTGTCTCTGCCTTCAGGCCATGACAACACACACAAACCCACTTTGGGTACCGGCAGGCACTACTGTAGCCCTGTCACTCCTGCTGTGATGGTGACTAGAACTGGAGAACCCAGCATAGAGCAAGCAGAACTGGAGGCCTTCCAGCCTGCAATGCCCAGCCAAGTAGGGGTGCCAACCACCAAGCCCTGGCTGGGTCCCTGTCACTGCTCCACGGATGCCTGGCAGTCTGCAATGCCCGGTCAAGTAGTGCCTGTGGTGCCCAAAGCAGGGTTGCATGTGTTGTCATGGCCTGCAGGAAGAGACCCAGTGGCAGCAGCAGCAGCAGAGGCTGGGAAGGCTTGGGGCTTGGTGGCTGGCACCCATAGGGGCAGGGCATTGCAGGCTGGCATTGGTGGAGCAGCGGCAGAGGCCTGTCCAGGGCTTGGTGGCTGGCACCCCTACTTGATCAGGCATTGCAGGCTGCCTGGCATTGGTGGAGCAGTGGCAGAGGCCTGTCCAGGGCTTGGTGGCTGGCACCCCTACTTGGCCTGGCGTTGCAGGCTGTCAGGCAGCGGTGAAGCAGTGGCAGAGGCCTGGCAAGGCTTGGTGGCTGGCACCCCTACTCGGCCAGGCATTGCAGGCTGGCAGGCTACTAGTTCTCCTCGCTCTATGCTGGGTTCTCCAGTTCTAGTCATCATCACGGCCGGGCGTTGCAGGCTGCCAGGCATCAGCAGAGCAACGGCAGAGGCCTATCCAGGACTTGGTGGCTGGTACCCCTACTTGACTGGACATTGCAGGCTGCCAGGCATCGGTGGAACAGTGGCAGAGGCCCAGCCAGGGCTTGGTGGCTGGCACACCTACTTGGCCAGGCGTTGCAGGCTTCCAGGCATCGATGGCAGCCTGACTCAGGGTGGTGTGTGTGATGGCAGCTTAAACTGGGGGGCCAGGAAGCCAATCAGACACCTAAACCCCTTGTCCCCAACCATCGAGAAGGGCTGTCCATCGAGCACAATCATTTCTCCCAACATGCGGGTGGCTTTCAGTTGAAAGCCATGCCGCCCTCCACATCCTGGAGCTGCCGATGGACTTTGCAGATGCCCCCACCCCAGCTCTTGATGACGTGAATGGACAGCCCTCCCTGCCTGTAACGTAGACCCCAGAACCCTGATGGTGGGTCCTGGGGCTGGAGTGGCAGCTTCCGGATGACGTGGATGGACAGCCCTCCCTGTCTGTAATGTAGGCCCCAGAACCCTGATGGTGGGACCTGGGGCTGGAGTGACTGCTTCTTGATGCCGGGTATAACACCTAAATCTATCTAATCTAATCTAAATAAATGAAACTATGGAGGTAAATGTGTGGAAATAGGTGAAATAGGAGGAGGATGGCAGTGGATTAGGAACACAAACTCCTGGGAGAGGGAGACTTCAGAAAATGCCTGCTGACAAGATCAGTGGCTAGCTCAGAAGGAATTCGAAGGGGGGAGGGCAATGACTTTTGTTACTTGCTGCGCCCACCTTACCACAAGCCCCACTGGCTCTGTGCAGCCTAGCCCCATGCCAATTGCAGACTGTGAAGCCCGTGGTCTGAGGAAAAGAGGGATGGTGATTGGGCAGGCTGGCTGCTGGTCCAAGTATCTCCACCCCTGGCCCCAGGAAGTCTGCTCCTCAGCTGCCCCCCCCATCCCTGGGCCTGCCAGCCAGGTTTTTCCCGCCCGAACGCACCCAAACATATCCAAATGTGGCTGAACTGTCCGGGGGTTTCCACATCCGGTTCGGGTGTCCAAACTGGCTGAGTTCAGGCCGAACTCTGAATGTCTGAACTGCATTCGCACATTCCTAGTGATGACTGGTGAGCCCGGTGAAGGAGCCACCTGCTGCTGTTATTGTAATAAAGTTGCGGCCTTTGCTCATGTTTAACCCAGCAAAGAGTTTGTTTGTAAGGGTTGTGTACACGCACAACTGTTTTCTAGAAAGCCAAGAAGGCCTATTCAGAGCAAAAAAAGTACACATTTTTATTAAATTAGATGCACATTTTTATGCTTCACACTATTGTGTGACACCGTTAATCATCAGAATGTCGCACCCTAATTTGGGGACTGAAAGAGGCATCAGAAGCTTCATGTCTGGGAATCACTGCTATATGGTGAGATGAACTCTGACTAATTAGATTATTCTGAGCTACTAGTGTGAGTACTTAATAAAATGTTGCATAAGTACCTACTCTACTATAAAAAAGGAAGCATTGACAATAAAGTGTGGCATAGAGTTCCTTCACAGTTACTTGCTAAGAAACACTTTTTCTTTAGTGACCAATCCTACACTACTCCAATGGCTCAGTTCAATGAAGGACACCAATCCCCGGATCATGAGGTGGTATTTGTCACTCTAACCACATAGCTTCCAGATCTTATCCAGGGCCAGGAAAAGTTCAATGAGCAGCCTGATGTGGAGGGCCTTGGGGGGTTGGGGGTGGGAAATGTGTGTCAGAATGTGCAAACCAACCAATGAAATACAGAGGGTGCTTTTAGATGGACTGGCTGCCCCAGGTGACCTGTCCATCTAAACGTGTGCTGCCAGATGTTGGAGCAGAGCAGGTGGTAGCATATCATTGTTAACTCATGCTCAGTTAACGAACTACCATAACTCCCAGATCCTTCTCTGCGGCTGCAGTGCTATCACCTAGTCAGTTATTCCTCATTTTCTATGTTTGTGCACCTGTTTTGTTTGGGGTTTTTGTCTCTATGTGACATATTTTGCATTTGTCTTTATTCAATCTCATTTTCTTACTTCCAGGCCAGGTCTCTAGTTTATTTAGATCATTTTGTATTCTATTCCTGCCCTCCAAAGTATTTGCAACTCCTCCCAGTTTTGTCTCATCTACAAATTTGATAAGTATATTCTCCACATCCTCCTCCAAATCTTTAATGCAAATATTGAAGAGGACTAGACCCAGGACAGACCCTTTGATATCAATCTGGTACTGTTTCCCTTGGCCCATCAAGATAGTAACCCTGTCAAAGAAGGAACTAGATTGGTCTGGCATATTTAACACAGCCATGTTAGTTACTAGTTACTCCATTTTCCTTTGCTGTTTGATGCTCATTATGTGCCTTTGCCTTCCTGATTTATTCCCACATGCTCATACTATTACTTTATACTCATCCTTAGTGTCACATCCTTCCTTCCATTTCCTGTATAGGTCTTTTTTTTGTTTTCAGGTCATTCAAAAGATCTTTATGCAACCAGGATGGCCACTTGATTCCTCCCGTATTTCCACCGCATGGATATGACTTCTAATTATCCTCAATTAGTTGTTATTTTCTCTGATGGAATGGTATGGTAAAAATTATTTTAAAGGCTTGTATAGAGTGCCTTGTGTAAGAGCATTAAGACATTGCAAGGCAGACTTCAAACAGAGCCTACTGCAGGAGGACAACAGAAAATGATATCTGTCAGAGCTATAGCAAAAGTAGATGATTTTATAAGCAGGAGTTACTTGAGCCTGCAAGTTGCTGAGCCTCCCTTACCTTTTTTCTGAGGGCTCCATGGCTGACAGAATCAGGCTCAGTGGAAGCTTAGAGTTTTAAGTGCCTGACAAAACGCTCTTAAGCAGAACAGAAATGTCGTCAGCACTCGATTAAGGAACAGAAGTGCACCAGAGAACCCATGTCCTACAGTCATTTGGTCTTAGAACTTCAGATTATTTTTTCATATTAAGCCTAATTGCTCAAAAATAAACTGAATACATGGCTCAAATATAAGCCATGTGATGCCTGGTTGAATTTTCAGGGTCTAATGCAATAGTTCCAAGTATAATCTGCCCTAATAATTTCAACAGGTTGTCAAATTGGAAACCTGTTGCCAGGGGCCTGTGTTCATTGTGTTTTCTCCATTGGAGGCAATGGGGAAAATGCAGTGACTACAGGTTCCTGCCTGTTGCTTTGGACCGGGCAGGGCCCTGTATGAAGTAAGTGTCAGAGAAAGGGGCAGGAGTCCTGTGCTTTCTCCTTTCAACAGCAATTGGAGCGTAAGTGCCCAATGATGCCCACTTCCATTCCTTGATGAAGAACGCATTCATAGAAATTGCACTAGAAAACTTTAGCTAAGCCCACAAAACAAAACAACCACATTTTTTGTGGTATCAGTTCTGGGAGTATACTGCTATGAGGATGACAGAGATCTCTAGCAACCAAGAACTATGTGCATTTAACATGAAAGGTAAATGGGTAGAACATCTACAGAAGATGATACGATATATGCCAGCAGACCATGGCGTGCACTCACCTGAGCAAAGAGGAGATAAAGGAGCCCAAAGAAAGCAGTAAATGGGAAGACCATAAGGATCAGCTGCAGTGCAGTGCATGTATGTCAGCTTCCTCTCCCTATAAACATATGAAATGTGTTCCCCTTGCACATGATCAGTCTAGGCTATTACATGTCAGACTTGCACACTTCAGAGCCATCAAGCAGCTCAAATGAGTTCAAATATATTTAAATTAGAGCTGTGTACCGGGGACCCATGTCATTATTCATTTTCATTTTCTTTATTTAAATATTTTGTTTTTGTAAATATCAACATTTTGTTTTCATTTTTGCTTTCGATTTCGATTTCCATTGGTTTCAATGGAAAACACATTTTTGGCTGTAACTTTTTTGTATTTTTATTATATTTGGATGAAATTTAGAGGGATTGTACCTCCAATGGACAGTGTTGAGTGTATCAAATTTCAGAAAGATTGGTTAAAGGAATCTAATTTTATAAGCAGTTGAATTATGTTATTTTGCAAAAATCTGCATATATATTCCTGGCTGTAATGTCTTTGTCTCCCATCAAATGTGAATGAAACTTGGCAAGTTATACCCCTCCCCAAGTTTACTATCTAAGTCAACTTTCATAAGTATTGGATAAAGGGTCCTGGTGGTATAAGCAATTAACTTATAAATGTATGTCTAACTGTAACATCTTTGTAGTCCAACCAGTGTGCCTGAAATTTGGCAGGACTGTATATCACACCTTCAGGATAATCTCTGCCAAATATCAGAAAGATGTGATGAAGGGAATTTGATATGCCTGCACAGCATATGCAGAGAATGAGCCTATGCCAGGGATTCTCTTACGTGTCCCTGTGGTATAAGATCAGTTTGTGATGTCAATTGGTCAGCAGAAATGACAACCAAATATCCTCATTCTGTGCTGTGGCCACCGAAAATTCTGTCCCCTGGAAGCTTGTTACTGGGAAGTTGGAACCATCTGTTTAGGAAAGAGCCAATAGAGATTCTCTTATGTCCTCTGTCACAGTGCTGCAGGATGTAATTGTGATGATAATTGGCCAGCCCGAATGTGCAAACCATGTCTCCTAATTTCTGGGATGTTATCCCCAAAGACCCAGTTATGTCCCTTCTATGCCTACCTCGGGGCTGCCCCCTATGCCCACCTCAAAGCCACCACCGATTGGTCCTGTAAAGCTGGAAGCATGCAGTAATTGGCCAGTGAATGTGTCTATCAGTTTGTTGGGTTGCTCCCCATCCTCCCTCCTACAGCCTCCCTCCCCCTGCCGTACCAGGTTCTTGCCTCTGATGCACTGCATGTGCTGCTATTTATCTGAATAATGATTTTCAAGGGGACATCTTCAATTGCTTATAAAATTGGGGCCCTTTATCAAATTGGCCTGTAGTTTGGCAGAGATGACAGGGAAGGTATGGGATATATTCCTACCAAATGTCTTGTAAATGGGATGGAATATAAAAATGTTACAGTCATAAATGCATTTTCAACTTAATGACTTATAACAACAGGACCCTTTATCCAATCTTTCTGTGATTTGGCAGGACTGGTAATCTTTGGGAAAGACATAATCTTCCCAGGTTTCATGCAAATTGGATGGAAGATAAAATATCAACACTTTCCAAAATCTGATGCATATAGTGCCCTCCATTGGGGGTAGAATCTCCCAAAGTTTCATCATAACTGAATAAGAAACAAAAAAGTTATAGCCAGAAATGTGTTTTTAGTGTTTTCCCATTATTTAGAAAACAAATATTCATTTTCATTTTTGTTTTCATTGTGATTATTTTGTTTTCGTTATTAACATAACAAAAAAGAAAATGAAAAATTTCATTTTCATTATCATAATAATGAAAACGAATTTCACACCCTTAATTTAAATGTGCAACCCTGACTACATTGAAGTTTTGCCTTTGATTTCAGTGGAGTTAGGACTGCATGCCGTATGAAAGGTCTAAGTTTAGGTAGGTAGGTAAATTGGGAGACAATGGTGCAGTGGCAACAAGGCCATATTCTGCCAAACCCAGGATAAAATATGAAACCAGAAATTATACATCTCATCAAATGCAAATTATTGATGACGTGACTAAAATGGAACAGAACAAAATCAGCAGCCAAGAAAGGCATAGCAAACTGAACTCCAGATTGATAGGAGCCTGTCAGTACCCAGGAAGGACACCAGAGTGAAAGCGTGCCTACAATCAGGGCCCCGAGTCCTCTGCGCTCCCGCGATTCGTGGAATTTGCGCAGAATCCTGCCCTAGGCAGAATTATTGCAGAAACTGGGGAAATCCCTGCGGAATTTCCCGACCTCCAGCTGCTGCTTCTCCGGCCGCTCCGGGATTGCCGCCGCTGCTGCTGCCGCCACTGAAGGACTCCAGCCCGACCTCCAGCCGCCGCTTCTCCAGTCGCTCGAGGGATCGACGTCGCTCTAGCATAAGGTAAGTAGGTGGTGGTGGTGGTGGATGTTCTCCTGGGGGGGGCCGCTGCACGCTCTGCATTTTACAGTTTGGGGGGGAGGGGGTCCTGCTGCGCGCTCTGCATTTTACAGTTTGTGTGTGTAATGTGTGTGAAACATGGCAAAAACACACTTTGCCATATGTTTTTGTGGGTGGGTTTAGACGCGCCTGGATGCGTGTCATCACCGGTCGTGCATTCCTTTACGGCCATGAATTGAATACCTCCATGTACTTAATCAAATACCTCGATCCTAAGGATGGGTGTTTTCAGACAAGATGCTACCCTGCATGGTCGCCTATGAGTCATGGATCTGACCACCCATGTGAAGGTGAGCAGTTGGATTGTGAGTCACAGAGGTGACTCACAATTGTGAGCCCCACCTCGTGGGGTGCACTGCGAGGAGCAAGCTAAATAGATCTATGACAACGAGCAGCCATGGGACTGTATGAACAGGGGTGGCCAGCCACAGAGGCTCATGGACCCAAAGGCCAGAGTGTCCCTGTGCGATGGACCTGACCCGTATCCTTGTGTGCATGCCCTCATCTCTTCTTCTGTTCCCATCAGACCTTCCACTCTCAGCCCCTTTTGTTTTTCTCCCCCAACACCGGTATCGGAAAGGTGTGGACGGTGCTGGGGTCACAAGGGAAGAGAAGGGGGAAAAACTTGGCCATATGTTGTGACCAAGCCAGGTATTATGCACCACCCCTGCTGTAAACTCTGCCCCCCTTTTCTTTCTACATCCCCAATGGAAGAGAGACAACTCATGATGCTCCTCATGGTCATCAGGAAGTTGGCAAGATCCATGCTCCTCCTGGGGTCACATACCAGTACCTAAGGACTATTGGTAAGCCAGTCATCTATGCATGAAATATAAAACCACCTTAAACTCACTTTTTACATGAAATTCACTTTATTGATGAGGACATAAGAACAAGGAGAAAGCCCAGATCCAGACCCTTTCCCATCCACCATGTCTGGTTCCTCGTCTCTCCTGAATGGATTCTTACAATCCATTTCCATTCCAGTCACCCAGACCCCATATGTTGGGGTCCTGAGGTACATGTAATGGTTCTTGTACTGACTACGGACAGCATGTATCATGCTTATTAGCACAGACTCTGCAACCCCCAGGATTGGGTCAGGCCATGGGTCTCATGATGATGTATGTAGCCCCAGTCAACTGCCCCCATTCCACTCCTCCAATAAAGTGCATGGATTCTGCAGATTACTTGCAAGCTGGAAATGCATCTCAGACAACCCGAGCATAACCCATAGTTCCACTTCATCTGTTACAGTTCAGGAGCTCTGTGTTCAGCAGCGAGAGGATGCTGAGGTGATGGTCCTGGTTCTTATTTATTTTAATGTATATGCTGCCCTTCCCAGAGGCTCAGGGTGGCTCACAAATCATAAAAACATGACAACTAATAATAATTTTTTTAAAAACTAAAAAAAACACCCAACCCTCCCCCAACCTCCCCCCAAACCCACCCAGTACCACTTCCCCATTCCCCACACCCAACCCCCCTCTATCCCCAAACCACCATAATCCCCTATCCCCACCTGCAAAATGCCTTTTCAAACAAAAAAAGTCTTACACCGCCTCCAGAAGACACTCAGGTTCGGGCTCAAAACTCCGGGGGGAGTTTCATAGCACTGGGGCGGCAACTGAGACCACCTCCCTGAGAGCTCTTGTATAAACAAGGTTAACGGATGGTACTGACAGGGAAACGCTGCTGGCCGGTCGCAGGGGCCACAATGGGGCACGGGAGAACAGGTGTTCTTTCAGATATGTGGGGCCCAAACCATTTGTGTTGTGCGACAGCCACAAAAATGTGGTCCACATCCACCCCAGTTGCACTAGCGGTCCCACAATCAGAGCGCATGCTGGAGCAGAGGCCGAGGGGACAGAAGGGGAGGACCCAGCAATGTTATTTTAGTTGTGTTTTTACAAATATTCCTGGTTTTGGCTAACCTATACTGTTGTTCCTGTTGTTTCCTATATACATATTAATGTTCTTGTTCATTATTATTCAATATATTAAACATATTATTCTTGCTTACTATTGTTATTCTTGGTGGGTTGATGGGGGGTTCTGCACTCTACTGTATAGGTGTTGAGTGTGTGTAAGAGCTGCCACCTTTTCAATACACATTTCTACTTCCATGTGTGCTGTTCCGGGCAGTTCCATGGTTCTAGGTTTTCCACCATCCCTGAGGTGTGAGGGTCTCTACCCATAGGTCATGGACTTTGCTGCCTGCTGGAGATGCTTTACCTGGTGCTCATGGCCAAGCTGGATTGCCTGCTTAGACTCTGATGCGGTTTTCTTCCCCCACTCCCTTTCCCTGCTCATTATTGGTGCTTGGTATTTTGTGCATTTTGCTTCCAGCTGTCTGTATTCTGTGTGCTGGGATTCCTGTGTGTCCCACCCGGTAGACACCTTTGTGGTTGCCCCAGACTGGCAGGAGCTGAACCGATTCGTGGGCAGGATGGGGTAAATGGTTACTATGGCTTCTTGTTTCCATGGTTTCTGTGGCTGTGCATAATGGCAGCGGACAGGCTACTGGGCGGGGCTTGGGGTTTGGGAGGAGGAGGAACGGCTGCCCGTGTGAAGTGTTTTCTGGGGTCGGTCCAGTGCATGGTAGCTGCCTCCGTGGCTGCAGTAGGATGCCACCCACTCTTAAAACTTTCTTCCTGGCAGGGTTGCTGCTGCTAGGTGCTGAAGCAGCATTGCCTTCATGGGGAATCCCTGAAGGTCCCTCGCCTTAGGGGGGGCCCCCATAATTGGGACATGAGCCTTTCTTACACTACTGATGTGCATGATGGGAGAAGATGGACAGCGCGATTCTCTGGTAGGATAGCACATATGCTCTAGCACTGGGTTGCAATTAGGGTTACCACCTCTCAGGGTTTGATCCTGAGTCTCATGGTTTTTGACTTGCATAATCTCAGGGCTCAGGATTAAGCCAATCATTCTCATTTCCTTATATTTTACCTGTCTTTGCACTCACTAGAAGAGGGGAAAGGAGCTGTTCACCAGGACCCAGCCGACCAAGGGAAATTCCTGCTTTGGTTGCAGTGAGAGAGGGCACCCTTGCCCAAGAGTCCTTCCATTTGTCTATCTACTCACATGCATCTGTATCCAGCCCATATGCCATATATCCTCTGCCTACATCCTCTCCCTAGCTTTTTTATTAGCCAAACAGAAATGTTCCTTTCAATTTGCATGAACTAAACATATACAAACCTAGGCAAATCTATGCAAATCAGCAATGTCAGAGTTTCTTTCCGGAGAGAGGTGGCAAGCCCAGTTGCAGTGCATCTTCCCTGTTGTGCCACAGGAGAATGGATCCCTACTGGTCACCCAGGGGAAGACATTGTCTTTGTCAGTCCTCTTCTTCTGCCTCATGCTATGCTTGGGTTTAATGCTACTGGGCCCATGAGGAATGGTTGATGGGACTGTTTTCTTTGTGCACGCCTTTCCCACCAGCCAGCCCCATCTCTTCCCAGTGGCCTGACAGTTTCTGTGCATCATTTCTTGTGGTGCCATGGCATAGCGGTCACACTACTCTCTACATGCAAACTGGCGGACATTGTGTAGACTGGAGGGTGCCCAGGCATGTGAACACATAGCCTAGTGATACATTAGATTATACTAAAAGAAATTCCTTGGGCCCACTCTGTAGAGATGGGGGAAAGAACACAGAATTAAAACTAACCTCTATCCCTTCTCCACAAATAACCATCCTTCTCCATAATACCATTTCCTTCTTGCCTTTTCCTATTATGGTATCAGGTCTGGCCCTATTTCACACCAAGAGCCATCAAATTCAGGGAGCCATATTTCACTCCTGCCCTGAAGGCAGATGTGCCATCACTTCTCTGGAGTTCAGGAGGGTTCTTGGTGCTGAAGACAGGCTGCTGGGCTGGGGCCATCACTTCTCTGGAGTTCAGGAGGGTTCTTGGTGCTGAAGACAGGCTGCTGGGCTGGGGCCCCAGATATCAGTCCGTGGTGCGGCTGTGGCCAGGCTCCGGATGCATCTGCATGCCAGTGCTGCATGACCTGAAGCCCTTGTTCCCCACAGCCTGCCCAGAACAGCCCCAGACAACAGAACACTGTTCTCCACAGCGCTCCCTCACTGACAGGACTGAAACGAGAAGCATTTTTCCCTACGAAAATATCACGAATCAAGAATTGTCACCGTGATCTTGGTACAATCTTGATAACAGACCGAGATCTCGGTCGAGAAATTTTTTGTGACATACCATTTACCATTACCTTTTACCACAATTAAATGCACATGCGCAAAATGCCAAATGCCACTTTGCGCATACCCATTACCAGGATGAACACGGTACGCGGTAAGCGTTACATAGTAAATCAGCACATGGTAATGGTAAATTGTGGTAAACTGTAATGGTAAACATTATTTCAAGAAAAAAAATCTCGACCAAGAAATATGAAGGATCGGTATTTTTCTCAGTTATTGTTTCCTACTTGAAACAAGTCAAGAACTGCGATTCTTGATGATAACTGAGAAAAACGTGAGACCGAGTTCCATCCTTGCTCACTGAGCAGTAGTGGGTGCTGTGGGACTGAAGTCTGGGGACAGAGCAGCAGGAGGTGGTAGGACAACAGCAGCACTCCATTGGGCATCTTAGAAAGAACTGGGGGATATTGGCAGTAGTGCTGTCCCCCGAACCCAAAGGTTGCTACCTTACTGGCTGTCTATGGTGTTACTGTTGGAAAGAGTGGGAAACTATTAGAATATAAACTGTGTTAAAAACAATCTACTGTACAATAGCAGACCAGCAATATTGCAGCATATTAGTCTGAGTCTCTTGGAGTGGTGTTACAACAATAAAACAAGCCTAGAAGCCATACATTTTTTGTCTGAAAATATAAACTCTGTATGAACCAAATACCTAAAAATGTATCCAAGCCGGTGGATGCTTTTATTTGAAATGAATGCATCACTAGGATGTGCACATTTCTCCATATCTCAAATGACTCCAGTAAAAAGCAAAAGGAATAATTTATTATTATCCCAGTGGTTAAGTGATAAACATCTCTAAGCTATTCAAGGTTCTCTTTTAAAGATATGAAGATAATAATGTCAGTATTTCTCTTTCAAGGGATCCATGCAATCTTTTCCCAGTTAAAATAACAGCTTAAAACATTTCTGTACTTATCTAAAGAAGACATCAAAGATGTTCATTACTCACTAATTTTCTGGAAAAGGCAGACTATTTTAAGTTTATGAAAATATCATTTCCTCTGCTATAAACTTGGACATGCTAGTAGTTGGCTAGCGAACAGCTACTTAATTTATAAAACTGCAACAAAAATGCATGGCTGTGTCAGTGGGGAAGGGGAAACAGACGCTCCCCGTGCTCCAATTGCCTACCTTGAGCCCTAGCCCATCCGTTGGCCTGCGGATGGCGGGAAGAGTGCCCGTCAGGATAGCATTTGGGTCAAATGCTTTAGACAGATTAGTCTGGACTAGACCCCTAGCATCATGGGGCGCCGAGAAGGCGGACAGAGCAAGGCCCACACCTCTCGCCTCGACCACACTTATACTTACACCAGGGACGGAAGGGAGAGTGGTGGGGGTGGTGTGAAGGGATACCGGGGCGGGCCCAAGGCAGGGGGGTAGGAAAGGAGGGGACTCGCTCATGGAGGAGGGGGCATAGCAGAGGAAGTCCAGGGAAGGAAGACCGAGGGCTACAGACAAAAACACAATCTCTCTCACACTCACTCAAGGTCCAGTCATATCAGGGCAGTGGGGCGGTACACAACAATCTAAGAAACTTCCTTCACGGTATGCAATAATTCACGCAATCACTTAGCTTTCGAGTTGCTGGTCTGCGCACATTCACCAGCAGTGAGGTTTCCTCACTGCTTGTCTTTTAAAGTGCTGGCCCCGCCCCCTGACAGGCTGCCAGCCTTGCGGAGCAATGCACTGTGTGCGGCACTGCCTCCGCAGATTGGGTGGATGCCCCACCTGGCTGTTGCGCCGACGGGCTGTTGGAAGGAGTGATTCGGAAGGGAGACCCTCATGATTGGCTGGGGAGGCGGAGCCCTGGGAGTTTGTCCTGCCCTTCTGTGCTGCCGGCGGGGCTGTCATGGTGTGTGTGGCGGGGGGACAGGTCCCGGGGTCTGGCAGGGCGGTGGGGGGACTGCCCTGCCGCCAACATCCAAGGGCCTGAACGCTGCCCCCGCACCTGTGGGACCCCGTGTCCCGCCCTCTGAGGGCGGCGGGGGCTGACAGGCTGTCAGACTCCAGGTAAGTGGTGATAGGATATGGGCTGTGGCTGAGTTGTAGCAGGATCTCAGGTTTCAGTGGGTGTTAAACAAATGAGACATTGGCCCACTTTTGCCCACATTAACCCTGAATTCACCCCAGTAGATCCAGGGCAATGGACTCCCACAGAGCCAGGTCTCCTTTGTTAGATTCCCCAACAGCCCCGGGTCCACCAGCACCATAGAGGCACGGCTAGCGCGCCCCTTGTACAATACAGTCAGCAGGAAGAGGGGAGCACAGAAGTCCCCAGAGGCTCTCAGGGGCACAATCTGTGCTCCCCTCTCCCAGCTGGCTTTCAGCTGGGGGGGGGGGGGATAACAGCCAGGAAGACTTCTGGCCATGACCCCCTTTCCATGCCCGCATGCCCAGGAAAGGAGAGGAGCAGGGATCAAAGCCAGTGCGCAGCCCCTCTGGAGTAGCTACATAGATCCTGTGATCTCCTTAGTTTGGTTCTGTTCCATTATCCCAATCACAGGTCAAAGGCAGTGGAGACAGAGTCAAATCAGAGGGACAGTCCAGATCACAAGTCTAGGGACAGGCTGGAGGGTCAAAAATAGGAAGTCTGAAGCCAAATTAGAAGGAGTAAGTGTGCTCAGAGTTGTCAGGGGTGCAATAGTCATTAATGGGGAGGAAGTCCGAAGGTCAGGATTAGGGCAGGGGGCAGCATCAGGCTTTGGGTAGCACAGGGCTGGGTACAGGCAGAGGTACCAGGCTAGGGTCTGGTGTAGGAGAGGTAATGAAAAGCGGTAGGGCTGAGTTCCAGGCAGGGCAGATAAGGCCAAGGCACAGACTATACATTGCAAACCTTTGGGTTGCAGACAGAAGCAATGAGGAGGAGCAGGATGTTATATAGGACCAGGAGCCAATCAGGGAACTAGGCTGGCCAGACTGATCAGGAGTGTAGGGGTGAAAATAAATATGCATCCCCCCCCCCTCCCCTTGCTCTGGCAGGGTCAGGTTGGAGCACAGATCAAATGTGTGCCTGACTGGACCAACCAACAAACCCTCCCCCACCCCAACCCTGGCGGGGGAACAGAACAGACACACGGCTGGGAGGCCCCGCCCCCAGTGTGCCCCCAGCCCCCACCATGAAAAGCAGCCATGGTGGCCAATCCCAGCTAGCCATGGCTACCGGCTATGGCGGTGCCTGATCCGCAGTGGGGGATGAGGCCACAAATAGACGTGTGGGCCTGCTATGGCCTGGTTTGGCCTGCCTGGGCGGCCCTTGGCTTGGACTGTGGACCCAGAATCATCTGAGGGACCACATCCAGGCCAGCCGCCTACCCAGGTCAGGGCAGCAATAGACTCACATCTGGCGGCACAGTAATAAACATGATGGGGAGACTCTGAGCCAGGTGGGCCATAGCGGTTAGGTGCCCAGAGATGCAATATCCAGCTCTTCAGGCTGTAATTCCCCAGTTCCACCATAGCTGCTTTTCGGCAGCAGATGCAAGGCTGCAGACCCAAGTTCAAGGTCCACAGGAGCCATGGATCCTGACAGTGACATTTGCAATACCACTGACAGTAAAACATCTATTAATGGAGAAAAAAGGAATGCCTAGCCAGTCAATTGCCTGTGTGAGTCCATTCAGAGACTTAAATATAATCCTGTGACATGCAAAGTATACTAAATAATAATTGAGATTATGATCCAGCCACAGACAGTGTGACACCGTTTGGTCATAACACAGAGTTGGGGAACCTTTGGCCAACAGAACTGGTAAAATTTTAGGAGACAATCTACAAAGCAATGAAGCAATTAAAACTTTTGAAAGGAGATACATATTTGACCAAATGAACTCACTAAGCAATCACTGTACCCAAATATTAGAACTGAAAAGGCCTAGAAGCCAATGTGCTTTAAAACATTGCCCCACACATATGCTAGCCAACAAATAGGACCAACTATGGGAACCATAAGAACATAAGAAATGCCATACTGGGTCAGACCAGCGGTCCATCGAGCCCAGCATCCTGCCTCTGACTGTGGCCAGTCACGGGGGCCTGGGAGAAGCACCCAACAGGTCACCATGCTATCCATTCCCTGTGGGTCATCCTCAGGCTCCCAACAGTAAAGGGTTTTGTTCCCCAATCCTATCTGGCTAATTGCTGCCAATGGAACTGTCTTCCAGAAACTTGTCCAAACCTCTTTTAAACTCGGCGATACTGCTGGCCTTGATCACCTCCCCTGGCAGTAAATTCCACAACCTAATTGTACGCTGAGTGAAAAAATACTTTCTTTTGTCTGTTTTTACTCGGCCACCTGTGAGTTTCATGGAGTGTCCCCTAGTTTTAGTACTAGTTGAGAGGGTAAATAACCGTTCCCTGTTTACAAGTTCCACACCACTCATGATTGTATAGACCTCTATCATATCTCCTCTCAGCCATCTCTTTCACAAGCTGAAGAGCCCCAATCTATCAAGCCTCTCCTCATACGGGTGCTGTTCCATACCCTGGATCATTTTTATTGCCCTTCTCTGTACCTTTTCTAGTTCCACTATGTCTTTTTTGAGATGGGGCGACCAGAACTGCGCACAATATTCAAGGTGCGGTTGCACCATTGATTTGTATAGAGGCATTATGACATCCTCAGTTTTATTCTCTATTCCCTTGCGAATAATTCCTAACATTTTATT
>QEPC01008309.1:9458659-9515891 GCA_003113815.1 Sphenodon punctatus
CCCAATGTGCATCACTTTGCACTTGTCCACATTAAATCTCATCTGCCATTTAGATGCCCAGGCACCCAGTCTTGTAAGATCTTGCTGCAGCTCCTCACAGTCTGCTCGTGTTCCGACTACTCTGCATAACTTGGTGTCATCTGCAAATTTGATCACCTCACTCTTAACACCCGTTTCCAGATCATTAATGAATACATTGAAAAGAACTGGTCCCAGTACAGATCATTGGGGCACACCACTTTTTACATGCCTCCATTGTGAAAACTGGCCATTTAGTCCCACTCTTTGCTTCCTATCCTTTAACCAGCTACCAGTCCATAGCAAAACGCTACCTCCTATCCCATGGCTTTTTAATTTTCTCAAGAGTCGTTTATGTGGGACCTTATCAAAAGCTTTCTGGAAATCCAGGTACACTATATCCCCTGTCCACATGCTTGTTTACGCCCTCATCTGCATCTCTATACCATCTCTATCTGCACCCAATACATTGCTATTGGAATAGCCATTTTAAGCAGGAGGGGCCACTAGGTGTCACTCCAGCTTAAGACAATTCTGACAGAAGTAAAGCCTTTAATGACAGTTTAACTGAATAGTCTTATTCATATTGAACCTCCTTATTTTAATTATCAGATTATGCAAAATGATTTTTTGCAAAAATGACATCTGGAAATTCTCTTTATTTAAAAAAACTCTTCACAAGTAAAAGCCACAGATTTAACCAAAACAGTAGCTGCAAAATGTCTAGTGCCTCACTTGATAATTATATTATCTGAGATGTCTAGAATCAAAGAAATGTAAACTTGAAAGGGCCCTCAAAGGTCATCTTAGGCAGAACAAAAAATGTTCTCCATCTTTTTTGCATTAACCTTTTGGGTTTTCGAAAATGGCTATCATGCCCTCTTTTTAAACTTCTTTCCTTTGCAAAGGGCAGGAGGGGCCCAGTTTGGCTGGGGACGCCCCCTACACCCTCACCCCATGGGCAGGCAATACTGAGGGCTGGAGGGGATCCTGGCAACCTTGCTGGACACAACACTAGGCCACATGATATATGAATCATGTGGGATATTTATTTTTTATTTTTTTATTTATATAAAAATTTTATCCTGCCCCTCCTGTCCTTTCAGGGCAGCCCGGGGTGGCGAACAACAATATAAAAACAATTTTAAACAGTTAAAAATTCATAAAATGCAGTGGGGAAAACCCCCTCCCCCCCCACCCTGCCCCTCCCCCTCACCAAAGGCCTGGCGGAACAGCCAGGTCTTACATAAACGTCGAAATGACAGGAGAGTGGGGGCCAACTGAGCCTCCTCCGGGAACGAATTCCACAGCACAGAGGCGGCCACCGACCTCTCCCAGGGAACCTCCAAAAAGGCTTCCATGGATGATCTCAAGGGTCACACGGGCACATGGGGAGTGAGGCGGTCCCACAGATAAGTAGGGCCGAGGCCGTGAAAGGCTTTTGTCACGGGGTTCCACTGCCATCGCCAGGCCCCCCTGCCTCCGCTGCCAACTCCTGGTCCCCTTGCAGCCCCAATGCCACCCCCAGAACCCTGTGAGACCCCATCCCAGCAGAGGAGCATGACAGAGTCACTAATGATAGGGCTACTTAACCCAGCGCTGCCTTACAGACAGCACTGGTGATCAGGTTTTCCTGTCAGGACTGGCCCCACAGCAGTGAGAAGCTAAGTGTTTGGTGTTGTTCCTTGTTGTTCCTTGTTTGGTATTGCAGTTTGATTGTCTATAGGCGTGTAGTGAGTTTCCCTTATTGTTTCCCTTGCTCCCTTCCCTTTGAGTCTGTGAGTGAGAGAACGAGTGCGAGCTGAGAGAGTGTTTCCCTTCCCCTCCCTCTGCCTGGGAATCCCTACCCCTCCCGCGGTTTGTAACACCCCCTCCCTGCTCCAACCCCTGAATCCTGGGGCCCCTACCCTTTCTTTCCCCCCACATTTTGGAAACACCATCCTTCCCCTCCCTAGAATCCTCCCCGGAGTGTCTGCAGGTGATTGCATATAATAAGGAGCCACAGGACCCTTGGATACACATGCCTGATGATGATAGGGGCCTAACTTCCTTCCCTTCTCAGCAGTTGGAAGCGCCCAAACACTATCCGGAAGGGCATTTATACCCAGAGAGATTCCTAGGGGGTCAAGAGGTACCTTGTGTGTGGTTGAAAGGCATCCAGTTCCCTTTCCCCCCCATCCCCCGTAACAGCTTTAAAGATTAGAACCAGCACCTTGAATCTGGCCCGGTGCTTTATAGGCAGCCAATGCAGAGCCTGGAGCACAGGTGTCATGTGCTCCCTGCGGCCCGCCCTGTAAGGAGACGCGCTGCGGCATTCTGCACCAGCTGCAGCCTCTGGACCAGCTTCTCGGGCAGCCCCACATAGAGCGCATTGCAGTAATCCAGCCTCGAGGTGATGAAGGCATGGATGACAGTGGCGAGGCCAGAGTTTGAGAGATACGGCCGAAGCCGCCGGACAAGATGTAACTGCCAAAACGCACTCCCTGCCACAGCTACAACCTGAGATTCCAGGCTGAGCCGTGAATTAAGGAGCACACCCAGACTCTGCACTTGAAAGACCATGGGAGGGCCCCAACAAGAGGAGATTCAACCACCCCCAGGCCCCCCAAGCCCTCGCCCACCAACATCACCTCCATCTTGTCAGGATTCAATTGCAGATGGCTCAACCTCATCCAAGCCCCCACAGCTGACAGGCACTGGGAAAATAAGGAGACTGCATGGCCTAGGTCGATGGAAAAAGAGAGGTAGAGCTGTGACCTGAAACCCTCTCACGATCTCCCCTCATGGCTACATATAGATGTTAAACAAGAGGGGGGACAGAATAGCACCCTGCAGAACTCCACACGTGAGGTCCCGGGAAGAAGACATACACTCCCCCAAGACCACCCGGTAAGTTCTCCTGGCCAGGAACGAATGAAACCAGTCCAAGATCATCCCGCCAATCCCGGCATGGTCCTGCAGGTGAGTCACCAACACCTCATGATCAACGGTGTTGAATGCAGCTTAAAGGTCTAGCAGGACCAGTAAGGTCTGACGATCCTGGTCTAACGCCAGATGAAGATCGTCAACCAAGGCCACCAATGCAGTGTCCGTACTATACCCAGGCCGAAAACCAGACTGAAAGGGGTCAAGGAAACCGGTGTGGTCCAGATGTTCCTGGAACTGCCGTGCCACAGCCTGATCAATAACCTTCCCTAAAAAGGCAAGGTTAGAGACCAGCCAATACTTGGCAGCCTGGTGAAGAGACCTGCCCTGAGGAGCCTGGCCTAGCAGCCTCCCCTTCAGATTTCTCCCAGGGGTGGCTGTCATGGATTTGCCACAGCATTGTCACGTCTCTGGTCTTCCTGCTAATGGTGCTCACTTTCCCTATCTCTGGATGGTTTGCTTTGAAGATAGTCCCCACTTATGAGTGCATGACTGTATTCCATTTGGGCCAGATGCAAGCCCCGCAGGGACCCGGTGTGGTCCTGCTGCTGCCGTTCATAGATCACTGGCAGCATGTGGACATGAGGACCAGGGCCTCCAATGTACCGCCCTGCAGGGTGACCTCCGTGGATGGGGCTGTGATCTCAGTTTGGGCTGACATACAGTTCCTGGTGTGGAACCCTGTGTTGTCCTTCATGATGTTGAATGATCTGAACACTGCAGCTCGAATGACTTCTTAGAACGCCATGACCAAGACCCTGCTTAAGAAGAACCTCTGGGAGATCCAGACAGAGAAAGCGCAGATCGGAGGCCAACTCCTGCTGGAAATCAATTACGTGATCAAGTCCTTGGGCCTCGAGATGGGCCAAGTGGAATTGATTTTTGGGGCAGTGTTGCAGCCACCTCAAGAGAGTCTCTCAGAACCACAGCCTATTGAGAGCCCTATCACTGAAGTGAATGGGCTGTGTGCTGGCTCCAGGCCTTTTCAATATTTACATCAACGAAGTGATCACGAAAATGGCTGACCCCAAATTTTGACCCCCGCGGCTGGCCTCCAGGGCAATAGGCTGCCTGTGCTACACAGATGATGTGGCACTTATGTCCCAAACTTGTATAGGTTTGATTAGGCAACTGACTACCTTCTCTGCTCTCTGTAAAGACAACAAATTAACCATCAATTATAGTAAATCCAGGGTTATGGCATTTACTAACAGGAAGAAACTCCATCAATGGGCTATAGAGGGCCACCTGCTCCAGCAAGTGGCATCCTTCCAATATCTAGGACTCTTATTTCATCAGAGTAGCACCTGGAGAAAGCATGTAGCAAGAGCAATTACAGCGGCCAAGGACCCCTCTTGCTCCATATATGGCTTCTTCACATGACAAGGAAGAAGTGCACTCAAGTCAGCAGTACAGGTACATAATAGCAAGGTCAGAGCCCAGGTTTTATACGGAGCAGAGCTTTGGGCCACTTTTTCTACACAGCGTATTAATTTAACCCAAGATAGGTTCCTTATGGGCCTGCTGGGAAATCCAAAAGGTACCCCGCATGTTATTGCAAGGCTTGAATTGGGTCAAAATAGCTGGCATCAGGTGGCCCTTGAGCAACCGCTAAAATTCTGGTGCAAAATCTTCTCTAAACAGTGCCCAGACCTATTAAAGGAGGTCAGCGAAGATGCCTTTATCAGCCCATGGGGCTCCAAAATAGAGGGGCAGCTTAATGATATGGGATTATCTAAAGAATATCTGTCACACAAACTCCCTAGGGCAGTAAGAAAGGAGGTATTGGTCAGAGCTTCGGATATAGCACGCCAGCTAGAGATGGGCAAGGTAAAGACTGTCCAATATGGGGCTATTGCAGCATCTGATTTTGCCTTTGGTGTCCAACCTTCTGTACGAAGGAGCATGACTTGGCATAAAGTCTTATCTGCTTCCTGCCTCAGTTTTAGCTCTTGCAGGTGTTTGTCCGTGATAAGAGGAAGCAAGGACTAAATCCACAAATCCTTCTATCAAGAGATCCTCCTGAATATATTGTTTAGGTGGGGCAAATGGAAGTGGGGCCTTAGAGAGTGTATCCGCTGTAGCAAAATTCTTCCCAGGTACATGAAAAATGGCGAAGTGAAACCTCATGAGTCGCATCCGGAATCGTTGGATCCTTGGTGGCAATTCATCCAAATTTTTGGAACCCAACAGAGTAAGTAGGGGTTTGTGGTCAGTTTCTATGTGGAAAGTTATTCCTAAAAGGAAGTCAGAGAAGCATTCACAAGCCCATGTTATTGTTCTGTAGGAGTAAGTGCTCGTGATGCATAGACTGTAGGGTACCAAGATGATGGAGACTGTTCCTGGAGAAGGACTGCTCCTATTCCGTATGATGAGGCATCTGCTGAAACCTTGATGGTTTTGTTTGGGTTCTATAGGGCTAAGAGTGGGGGTGAGCTTAGGTCTCGTTTGATGGCAGTAAAAGCTGCTCTTTGTTTTTCTCCCCAGTACCATGCTTGACGTGGGCTTAAAAGATCTCTGAGAGGTTTGGACTTCTCTGCCAAGTGGGGTAGGTATTTCCCTAGGTGTGTTATGCCCATGAATCTGCGCACTTCGCTGACAGTGTGAGGCTCCAGCATTTGGGTGAAAGCATGAATTTTCTTTGGATCTGGTCTGACTCCTGTGGCATCAATAATCTGTCCCAGAAATTTTATTCCATTTTTTAAAAACACACATTTCTCATTTAGTGTGATACCAGATTTCTCCAGACATTTCAGTACCGTCATTAGTCACTGGTCATGTTGCATTTTTGTGGATCCAAATATAAGAACATCATCCATTTGGCATAGGACTCCTTCGAGGCCCACCGTGATGGGTCTGGGGCCGTCATTCCTTGCACACTACGATGTCTTTCCACCTCATCAAGAAGCAGCCACTCCAGCCCCAGGACTGGCCGTCACGGTCCTGGGGCCAAGTTACAGGCAGGGAGGGCTGTGGCCAAAACCTAGAAGCTGCCACCTTAGCCCCGGGACCCACCGTGATGGGTCTGGGGCTGTCATCCCTTGCACACTACAATGTCTTTCCACCTCATCAAGAAGCAGCCACTTCAGCCCCAGGACCTGTCGTCGGAGTTCTGGGGCCAAGTTACAGGCAGGGAGGGCTGTGGCCAAGATCTACAAGCTGCCAACTTAGCCCTGGGACCCACCGTGTTGGGTCTGAGGCCATCATTCATCGCACACTACGATGTCTTTCCACCTCATCGAGAAGAAGCCACTCCAGCACCAGGACCGGCCGTCATGGTCCTGGGGCCAAGTTACAGGCAGGGAGGGCTGTGGCCATGCTGTCACCGGCACTATATGGCCAGAGAGAGAGATATTCCCAGCTAGAACGAGGGAGATGGGGGTTAGAGTGAGAGAGGTAGGTATATCTTGGCTGCCACCTGCCAGAACCTGGAAGAATTACCATCTGTGCTCATGCACCCATTAATGCCCATTGCCCACATCCAGCACACAGCAAACCTACCATAATGAGATGGAATATAACCCACAACATATTATATGTGCCTGCCTGCCTGTGTGCATCCCTGTACCTGCTGCCCTGCTACCACCTATCGCCTGATCAAATGAAGTGTGCCCCATACGCTTTAGACTGTCATTCCACTATCCCTGATTCAGTCATGCCCGCCCATCCCAGGGACCATCAACGAGATTATGGGACCATCATTCCAGTCCCTGGGGGCTGCATTACATTCCATTGAACCCAGAAGCCCGGTGCCCGCACGCCAGCCTGCCCCCCTCCCCAAAAGCCTACTCCTCTGCACCCACCCACGGATGCCCGCTGAAGCTGGCTGCTGAAACTAAAAGTCCCTCCGACCACGAACTCCCGCCGCCTGCTGCCTGCTGTCGAGGAGCCTGTCTCTCTTTCTCTCTGTCACACCTACCCACACAAACACAAGCCCTGCACCTCCTGGGGGGCTTTCTGCTAGTTGAGACCCTGCTGCTGGCACAGTACATCTTTGGGTTCATAACTACACTACATGAGGTGGCAGGTGCTGCTGGAAGGGATAGACAAGCTGTATGAGATTCTGCCACCTGCCAGTCAGAACTTCAGCACAAAGGGATAAAAAAAATATTGGACAGGTCAGACGAAGCTCGTAACAAGAAATACATTACAACAACTTTTATTAAAACTATTTAAATAACATCAACAAGAACAAAGCAACAACAACAACAACATTAAATAAAGCAAAAGCAAACATGGAAATGAAACTTAATAATAAAACTAAGAGTCTGTGGCTCTACTGCCACCGGGCCTGTCCCCTGGGAATTGGGATAAAGGTAGGAGAGGTAGGGGCACTTCACAGACCTGAGGGCCAGTGACCTCATGCTCGCTCAGCACGTTGTTTAGAACGGCGTGATCCAACCCCTCTTTAATCACCATATGCCACCTGGAGAGCGCCTGATGGTACAGCTGCATGTGGCGGAGCTCGGTGGAGACATACTGTGCATATGCCGCCACCTTCTGCCACTCCGCCTGGACCGCCTGCAGCTCCTCCACCAGGCACTTCTCCAGGTAGGCAGAGGAGTGCTGGACAGCCTCCACATGGCCCAGGGTGCACTGCTGCAACCTGGCCCGAAGGGCCTTGACCTCTGCATCCTCCGGGGGCCCGGGGGNGGGGGGGGGGAAGGGGAAGGGGTTATATGCCTCCGTTTGTGGGTTGCGTTCCCCTCCTTCTTCTGGCTCTGAGGCTCCACGGGTGCCACTCCAGACTGCTCCTCACCCACCCGGCTCACTCTCAGGCCGTGGGTCTTCTCAATGTGGCTGATGAGCCCCGACATGGTCCCCTCCCTCTGCCGGCGGAATCTTTTCTGGCAGATCTAAAAAGAGCAGAAAAAGATAGGAACATAAGAAGTGCCATACTGTGCCAGACCAATGGTCTGTCAAGCCCTGCCTGCATTCTGTCTCCACAAGTGGGTAGACTGGGTGGCCATCCAATCTCGGACTTCTGTTCCTAACAGGTCATAGGGCAATTCATTCCCTGTTGTTCCAGTTCCCATGCCATACCTTGCCTGTGATGGTTCTGTCGCCCTTGTGGTAGAGCCTCCAGACATCCGATGACTGGCGCCGAATGTCTGGGGGTGTCAACACTGGCGAGCTCCGCCTAGGGGTCCGCTGAGTCCTCCTCCTTGACCTGGTTCTGGCAGCAGGGCTGGGGTCAGAATCCGATTCCTCTCTGAAATGGGAACACATAAGAATACCAAATAAATATCATATATTTATGATGATGCCTCTAGTCCTCCCTCCTTGGGGTGGTAGGGATTGCAACTAGAAATTTTGTGCAAATCCTGCCCTCCAGGGGGTGCTAGGGGATGCTAGGGATTGCAACTAGGAAGGTCCTGGTTGGCACGTGCAAACCCTGCCCTCCTTGTGGTGCTTGGGATTGCAACTAGGAAGGTCCTGGCTGGCATGTGCAAATCCTTCCCTCCTTGGGGTGCTAGGGATGGCGACGGGAGATGGAACCCTGGCTGGAGGAAAGAGCCTGACCTTATTTGGGGGCGCGTAGGGAGTGGGATGGCAACTGGAGATTGGAGACCCTTGCTAGCTTGGCACATGTTTGGGTGGGGGTGCTGCTCGTGCCAGAGCCCCCCACACTACAGTACCCCTCTCTCTCTGTGTCAGATATCAACTACCACCCGCTGATGCCCACTGTTTGTGCCTGACTGATGCCCACCACCCACGCACCCACCCACACGCCTGTGAGCTTGCTCTAATGGATAGAGCCTTTCTTGTCCTCAAAGTAGAAAAAACTTTACAAACCTGGCAGCACCTCCTGAGTCCGCTGCTGGCTCCTCAGCCAAGGAGCCGGACACCACCACTGGAGGTGTAGTAGGGGCAGCGACCTCCACCTCTACCTCCTGCTCCTTGAACGGCAAGTGGGCCCCCAGCGGGGGAGCAAAACTACCATCTTCTTCATTTTTAAAATTTTTTTTAAACACACAAACAAGTCACCCACACAACAGACACCAACACTCACCAACCACCCAAACACACAGCACAGCCAAACCCAACACAAATACAGTCAAAACATACAAAACTAACAGCCACCGAGTCAAACACACACTTACTCGCGACACAGCTCCGCATGCACTCGAATTTCCGGTTTCCGGCGCAATTACGGCTTCCGGAGCTCTTGTGTTATTTTTTTGGCCAAACGGCCAAACCCGAACAGAATGGCCGAACCCGAACTCAGCGAACCACCCAAATGCACGAACCCAAACACACGAGCCGAACCGAACGGCCAAACTCGAACCGCGATCTGTTTGCCCATCCCTAGTGCAGAGCCCGGAGCACTGGTGTCATGTGCTCCCTGCGACCCGCCCCCGTCAGGAGATGGGCCGTGGCATTCTGCACCAGCTGCAGCCTCCGGACCAGCTTCTCGGGCAGCCCCACGTAGAGCGTGTTGCAGTAATCCAGCCTCGAGGTGATGAAGGCATGGATAATCTGGCTGTGGCTGCAGTAATTGGCTTCCAGTGTTCCTGATGTTGTCATCTGTGTCTCCCTGACCTTCTTGTCAGGTTTTCTGAACTCTGTAGAGGCTACAGTCAGTCAATCCCACTTCTGTCATCATGTGGAGTTAACAGAGAGTCTGGACTCCATGATAAGGTAAAAGTAAACTGCTTTATTCTCTTTCCCCTAACCACAGTCCTAGCACCACCTAGTGGCCCTAGTAGTTATACAACTAACACCACACCATGTACCTTAGAGAATCTTGTGATTCGGTGCCCAAGCTCTTTGTGATGGTGCGGTGATAGTTCTCTTTGCCTGCATTCCATTAGCTGTATTTGCATGCTGTGTACATGGACTGTGAATATACTTATTTATTTCATCAGTTTTCTTTATATTGTTTCTGGTTTTACAATAAACATGTTGGAACATCCTTCTAAAAAAAATAAAAAAAAATAAAAAAAATAAACTTCTTTCCTCTAGGCTAAGCATGTCCAGTTCCATCCAGCTAGCATTATATGACATGTATTTCAGATCTTCCTTGCTCTCCTCTGAATCTTTACAATTTATCAACATTCTTCTTGAAATGAGGAGCCTCAAACTGAGGTCTGACCTTTCTTGCAATAGCATCACACTGTTGTCTCATGTTCAGTTTTTGGGTGTTTTCACACATGACAACCCTGAGCACCACCACGTTTCAATCCTGCCCGGAGTGAGGGCCCTCACTCTGGGCAGGATTTGGCCTGGTCGCCGAACAAATCTGACAGCGGCCAGGCCAGAGAGTGGGCGGAGAGAGGGCAGGGCGACGCGTGTATGTGTGGATGCACAGCCCCATCCCGCGCTGCTTAGGATGGACCACCCCCCTCCCTAACGGGTGGCCACGGTGGCCTATAAGGCCACCATGGCTGCCTAGAAGCGCTGTAGACCAAGACTGGGGTAAGTGTGAGTAGGTCATCAAATGTGATGGCTCGCTTTACCCCGGTCCAGTGTCCGTTGCACGGGCTGTGGTGGCCCTTAGCCCAGGCTGTTCCTCAGGGATGGTCCCAAGGGCCAACATCTGGCAGCTGTTTCAAGCATGACAGCAGCAAAGATTCCTATGCATGGAAATCAGTGCTATCATCATGTCTGCAAGCACCCTTTGATCCACTATAACCTTCAAGACAAGTCTTAGCAGTGTTCCTGCCTAACCATTTATCTACCATCTTCTGCTTGAGCATTTGGAGATATTATCTAAAGACAACACTGAATACTACTAGGAAATCAGGACATTAATGTCCCTCTTTTGAACAACTATGTCAGGTAACTTATGTATCAGAATGTATACTAATTAATCAAATGATCCACATGCAAGATGCCAAAAGCCTATGGCTGCAGTCAGACAACATCTCAGATTAATGAGTTTATTGAATGACTTGACAAAACACCTGCTGATATCAATGTAAGTAAAATCTTTGGTGATGGATTATAAACAAACGCTATCTTTTATAATCCAGGTATGACAGGTGATGACAAGAATCTTTTGCTGGTGAATGTCACAAACATGATTCAACTATAATAATCAATAAATCACATAAAATGTACACTCGTGCCTCCGCCACCCTGATCCAGTTGCAAAGGTTACGAGCGGTGACAGTGGGCATTTTTACACACACCTTAAAGTGCTGGTCTTTCAATCTTCTGAGTTTACAAGTCCACAAGTAAGTTCCGGATGCATTATTCACACACACACACTGCCCTGAGGCAGTTCCTGGATGCATTCTTCACACAAACACTGCCCTGAGGCAGCCTAAAGTAGCCGCAACTGTAGATGTGCGGGGCTGCCATGGAAAACAAGTGACCACAGCTGCCTGGAGTAAAGCAGTTTACCAGGAGAACTTTTTACACACAAAAGTTCTGGGAGAAGTTCTATGCAGAAGTTCAAAGAGCCAGATGCTTAAGATCTGGGTGAGTGATTTAGACACACAGAAAGTTCAGGCTGTAACAGCAAACATTCAGGAGAAATGTGTGTGTAAAAACACCCAGTGGTAGTACGTTTGGAGATGGGAGAGGTGTTCCCTTGAACTTGGAGGAGAAGGGGCAGCAGCAGCAGGATTAGGGCAGGAGAAGTTGTGGCAACAGCTAGATCAGGAGCAGGAGAGGCACTCTTTTCAATTTGCCATTCTAGGCGTCTCCGCCCCTGATCCAGCGAGAAGTTTGCAATAGCAGCAGCAGGATCGGGGGCAGGAGATGGCAGCAGAAACTAGAGGGGGGGGGGGCAGCCATCTAGGGGGCACCTCTCTCATCTTTTAAATGCAACAAAAGACAGCAGAATATGTGCAATCTACACAATCATTTTTATATATAAGGTGTACTGTATAATAATACACGAAAAGAACAACTTCAATACAACTTCCATTCAATTGGAAGCAGGTCTCCTTGAAAGTACAGATCACTGTTCAGCCCATTACATGGGGGAATAGAGGAATTTAGCAAAGGGAAGAGAATTACCCTTGGCTGGTGATATCCTTTGAACAGCCTGAGTCACTGTATGGTATGCCTGTGAGCAGTGGAGTTATTCAAGTTGACACAAATTAGGACATGAGATTACACTTGTGTTTGTTATATTCATTGATTTATGCACTGAGGAAGGATTTAATCCGAAACGCGTTTGCCTTTTTATGAGTCAAGTAGTGGCATTGACTGCTTTTTAGTAGTGCTTATATATGTGCCAATAGTTGAGGTTTTTGGAGTTCCAAACCACTGGCATTTTTGCACTTTTTATTGTATTGAAGTTGTTCTTTTTGTGTATTATTATACAATACACCTTATATATAAAAATGATTGTGCAGATTGCACATATTCTGCTGTCTTTTCTTGCATTTAAGTGTTACGTTGTGACAAGTAGGATAGCTGCTGAGTGCTCCTGAGGGGGGGGCACCTCTCTCATCCCCAATCCAGTACAGAACTTATAGGGGGTGCCTCTCCCATCCCATCCAGTGCAGAGCTGATCACTGGTGGCAGTGGCAGGGCACTTGGATTGGAAGTGGAAGAGTCACCCCCTTCAACTCTAATGAAAGTTGCACACATCTCTTAAAATCACAGAATCTGTGACCTTTGGCCTTATGAGTAAGGCCAAAATCATAGCCTTACTCATACCTACCCATTTAGCAGTTATTGCTCTGTAGCTAAGTAAAAATTACTTAAAACATCTCAGCCATTTTATATCTGACGGGGAAGCTTGGAAGGGAGCACAAGCTGAAGTGGCAGGTAGCGCAGCCCCTGTACACTCAAAAAGGCTACCACATCAACATAGCATGCTCAAAATGACTTCTGCACTGATGTGACACTCCACAAACTCGCAAATAGGAAACATTGTGGGAGGAGCTCGGGTGTGGCATGGTGGGGAGAAATTAAGTAGGGCAATTTATACCTAAGAAATTAAATACAATAATTTGTGTTGCTTGCAGAATTTGGGTATCCTAGTCTCAGAATTTGGGGGGGGGGGAATTGCAGAGCTGGGGCCGCAAACGTCTTCCAGTCATATTGCAGTGCCTCCAGGAACGGCACACTTCCCATTGTAGAAGGATGTTGTAGCTATTGTCATCCTGTATCCTAGCAGGGGGCTGGACTAGATGGCCCTCGAGGTCCCTTCCAACTCTAAGATTCTATGATAAACCAAGAAAGACTCAACCACTTATCAGTCCCACATGTCCTAAAGAGCCCTCCTGATTAAATAACCAATCAAGATCTCCTTACAATTTTATTTTGCAAACTAAACAGCACGAAACTTAAGGACCTAGGCTAGAACCATTGCCCTTGGGTCCCTGGGCGTGGTGACTGGGTCTACAGTTCTATCGCTTTCCGCTGGCCAGGGCCCAGTATTGACTAAAGAAACTTTTCTGGTGCCAGTAAAGCGACACCCCCTTCCCCTCTTTAGCCCTGCTCCACACCCCCAGATTCCTGATTGGCTGCTGGCCTGTATATAGTTAGTAGCCACAGGAGGATGGGTGAATTATATCAGTCACTTCCAGGTCTTGTGTCTGTTCCTGATGTCTCCAAGAACTACGGACCAGCTCTGCATTCCCAGTTCCTGGTGTGTCTTTTGGTCAGTGGGAGGCTGACCCTTCTGAGCTCCCTTCTGGAACTTGGTCCTTCCATCCCTTACTGGTGAGCCTGGCCATCAGGGTCCTGGGACTCAGCATCTGCCAAGTTGGGGGCTCACCGTCTGCCAAGATGGGATTCTGGCATGATGCACACCCTGGTGACAGCCTGGGGAGCCCATCCTGCCTGGTGCCAGTGCTGTGCAGCATTGTGCAGTCTATTGCCTGTCTCGTCTGTCTTGGCCTGTGTCCAGTCTGCGTGTCCTGATCGGCAAACAGTCCATCTGTCCGGACCTGATCTGACCTGTGCCCAGTCTGCCTGTCCTGACCTGCATCTAGTCTGTCCATCCAGTTTGTCTGTCTGCCTTGTCTGTTTGTCCACCTGTCTGTCCTGCCCCAGCCCATGGACCCTGATATTCATTTGAATGGCCGCAATGTAAAAAAATCCGGCACGGGGGGATCCGGTACCGGACCCAATAATACCGGAATAATCCGATACTGCCGGTACACCAAAATACCAGCAGTATCGGATACTGGATGATCCGGTAGTCCCACCCCTAGTGTATATACAGTCAGTCGCAATAGTTTAGGCTATGCATGGGGTCAAGTATTTGTGGTTTAGTATTTGTGTTGATTTGTATTTGTATTTTTGCCTGTGTTCACTGTATTTTTTACATCACCACCAATTTAGAAAACACAGTGAATGTGGGTCCCTGTGTATGGTTATTTTGGCACAGAAGTGCAGTGAGTGTCTGCCAGTTTGCCAGACCCATAAGGAAAGGAAAGTGCAGTTAAAACTACTGTTAAGTCTGCTACCATTTTAAAAAGGGGGCATTGCTTTGGAGGAGGGTGGAAAAACAGCTGTCTTGGTGGGGAGGTTGTTAGCTTGGGGAGGGTGGAACAGAACATGGGTTTGGCTCAGGTGGATCACTGCTTGAAGTAGAGTGAGGCATACGGCTGGCATGGGAGAGAGGAGACTGGGACACGGGACTGGCTCATCGAGGAGTTGCTGGCTTGGGGATGTGGGGAAAGGTATGTCTTTCCTCCAACAGATATTGTGGTTACTGGTTAGTGCAAAGGTTGTACATGCTGGTGTTTAAAAACAAAGCTTTTAAATGAATTAAAAAGAATGTAAATTGTAACTGATATCTTACTATTCATATCCAAACTAGCTGGATGTTTGTTTTCTATTATTAGAAAACAATTTCCACTCTCTGTAGCATACACTGTAGTTATTATACACATCATAAGGACTTATCCCATGTCTGTACTTCCAAATTTGTTATGCTTCATTCTGGCTCACAGGGATGAGCAATCTGCCTCTTCCGATTTGTACAGTGGTCACCTCTTTCTATCTTCGCCAGCTGGAACTGACTACAGCTAGTCCGGCTTTGTGCTTTCGAGTGGATAAGAATTCCAAGTACCATTTTAAGGTAAACATTCCCTGCTCCTTATGTTGCCTGCTTAATGCGGCTACAGTCTATACTGCCTGTTTGCAAGTACAAGAGGAAAATAGTGGCGGAGGAGAAATATATGATGAAGGAATAATTGCTCATCGTAGTTCACCAACGTTCCCTACATAGTCTCCCCCTTCATAAGAAATTATTGGACAAATTATGTATGTGAGTACAGCACACTACTATGCCATTCTTCAATTATATTTATTTATTTCAAAAATAAGTTCCATCTACTATGTCAAAAATACTTGTTCTCAATGAGCAAAGTCTATCAAAGGTTAGAGGTTAAATACTAACCTTAGAATTTAGAAGAAAGGTGAAGACAATTGCCAGAAACCCTCCTGGCCTTAGTAGGCCAGAAGATCGATCAGTTAAGTTCTCCCAATGACCCTCCCTCAGGCTCCTTAAGCTTATAGTGCAGGGAAAAGATACGGTGAAGGGAATGGAAACCTCTCCCACAAAGAGAGAATGCTTTTATGGAAGAGAATAACATTGCCAGGTTTGCTTTTTAAAAAAGTAATGTATCCAATGTGGCCTCTTTTTCTTTTGCGGCCTCAGTGCATGGATGCTCAGCGTGCTGTTTGTCAGTCCCACCGGGCCCCTTCCTACCTTGGAAGGAGTCCAGTCAGGTTGGCAGCTGGCGCACCAAGCCTTATTCCCACCACCTGGCTTCTCAGGGAAGCAGCTGGGCTGCAGCAGGAAGGCAGCTCAGCAAACTGGCTCCCTTCCTGCTCAGCTCCTTCCCCCAGGAGCTGTGAGTTGACACACTATGTTCCTCTCAAGACCACCCACAATCCAGAGCTGAAGAATTGATTCTGCCAGCTGTTGAAATCCTGGAAAATTATGCCTTGAACAGGTTATGTTGTTTTGTTGTGAGTAAACTGACCCCCACAATGGACTTGATTTCATAGGATCTGGCAGACAATGTCTTGTGTGGGAATAAGAGACACAGAAGGTGCAGGTGAGACTTACACAGGCATCTGCTGGGAGCTCAAAGAATGTTCCTCCAATTCAACAGAAATACATTCTTTCTGTCTGCTGGGTGCCACTTGCTAAATTTGGCGCTTACTGATCTTGCAGATTCTTCACACTAGTCAATCATTTTTTAAAATTCCTTTAGCACTTGTATAACATACTTTCAGCTTCAATTCCCAGGTGGACATTACATAATTTTGTTGTTCTTGTTGTTATTATTATTTATATAGTGCCAACAATGTACCTGGCACTTTACAATCCTCAGTTATAGACAGGTCCCTGTCCCATCAAGCTTACAACCTAGGAGAGACAAGGGAGGGGGAGACAAAGGGGTGGGGATCGTGGAACAGAAGGAGAGACAAGGGTACATTCATGAAATTGAGAAGTTGCAGGTACATGTGCTTAGCTTAGTTACAGGGCAGAAGGGGACCTTGAGTAAATCAGGGAGGAGACAAAGGGGATGAGGAGCTAGAGAAAGCCTGACAGAAGAGGTGGGTTTTTCAGGAGGGATTTGAAGGTTGGCAAGGAGGGAGCAGAGAAAATGTATTCAGGGAGGGAGCTGCAGGCATGGGAGGCAGCAAGGGAGAAGGGGAAGATATATTTCAAGGAGCAAGGGAGTTGTGAGCAGACAAGGCTGGTGGCAGAGGAGGACTGGCTCTCCTGGATGGGAGTTAAGATTGGAACCAATGCAGCCCTGCAACTTGTATTTCTCAGTTAGTAGGAGTCAGGAGGGTGGAGCCCTTATCATGGTCTGGCCATTATCTCCTTAAGGCGTGCATCCTGGCGCATGTCAGCCCCCAACAGGGTGCAGGACCTATTAGATCGGTCCTCCCCCGGAGACTTATGGACCTGGATCGGTTCCGGAATGCTCTGGGGGAGTTTCCCCTGGACCTTGACACCCACTCTGTCGATGATTTCGTAGCCTTCTGGAACACCTTGTGGGCCGAGACCACTGGCAGAGTGGCTCCCAGGCATCCGCTGCCCTCCCGAATCTCCCGCAGGTCTCCTTGGTTTACTGAGGGCCTGTGGTGTTTGAAGCGAGAGAGCAAGCGGTTAGAGTGACCGTGGCGCCGGACTCGTGACGAGTATGATCAATTGCAGCATAAGAGCAGTTTAAAGGCCTATGCTGTGGTGGTGCAGGCAGCAAAGAAGCATTTCTTTGCTGCCCTCATTGTATCTGCAAAGTCACGTCCAGCTGAGCTTTTCCAGGTGGTGAAAGGTTTGGTCAGACCTGCCTGCTTCCACCTGGACCTGGAGCAATCCAGTGACCACTGTGACCGGTTTATTGAGTACTTTCGCCACGATTTCGGTACCACAGTTATTGCAGAGGATCATCTTGGGGCTATGGATGCCCTGTCCTTTCCTGTTTTGTGGGATCGGTTTCAGATGGTGTTGCCTGCCGATGTGGAGTCCTTGTTGGGATCTGTTCATGCCCCTACTTGTGAACAAGATCCATGCCTGTCCTGGTTGGTGAAAGCCAGCCAGGAGACATTACAGTTGTTGCTGGCTGAGGTGGTTAGTGCCTCCCTTTGGGAGGGCAGGGTGCCTGACTGCCTGAAAGAGGCTGTGGTTAGGCCCCTGTTCAAGAAACCATGTCTTGACGCTGATGCTCCTGCCAGTTATCGGCTGGTCTCTAACCTCCCCTTTTTAGGGAAGGTTATTGAATGGGCTGTGGCACGGCAGCTCCAGGAACATCTGGACCGCACTGGTTTCCTTGACCCCTTTGGGTATGGTATGGAGACTGCATTGGTGGCCTTGGTTGACGATCTCCATCTGGCATTGGACCAGGGTCGTCAGACCTTACTGGTCATGCTAGACCTTTCGGCTGCATTTGACACAGTCAATCATGAGGTGTTGCTGACTCGCCTGTGGGACTGTGCCGGGATTAATGGAACGGTCTCGGACTGGTTTAGTTTGTTCCTGGTCAGGAGAACTCACCGGGTGGTCTTGGGGGAGTGTATGTCTTCCCCCTGGGACCTTACGTGTGGAGTCCCGCAGGGTGCTATTCTGTCCCCCCTCTTGTTTAATATCTATATGCAGCCATTAGGGGAGATCGTGAGGGGGTTTCAGGGCATGCAGTGTCATCAGTATGCTGATGACATCAGTATGCTGATAACACTCAGCTCTACCTCTCTTTTTCCATCGACTCAGGCCATACAGTCACCTTATTTTCCCAGTGCCTGTCAGCTGTGGGGGCTTGGATGAGGTTGAGTCATCTGCAAGTGAATTAATAGAAATCTTTTATAAAAAATAAGTGTCCTCTAAAATTTGCACATCTAGCCACCCTAATGGGAGTGTAGTGGACAGTAATAAGTGCAGAGAGATAGGAGAGGGCAAGGCCACGAAGGGTCTTGAAAATGAGGATAAGGAGATTGTGCTAAATATGTTCATGTAGAGGGAGCCAGAGAAGGGAGGAGAAGAGGGACAAACATGATAAAAGTGGTGGGTGAGGTGGATGACCTTGGCAGCAGAGTTTTGAGCAGAAGTGAGGGAGGCAAGATGAGAGTGGGAGAAGGCCGGTAAGGAAGAGGTTGCAATAGTCTAGGCCAGATTGTTGACTATCTCACACGAGGTGGGAATGTATGGTACAGTATGTGAGAGCCATCTGACTTCAACTAAAGAAACCAGGATGGCATTACTGAAGTTAGGGGGAACAAATAGAAGCAGGGTCACAGGGTCACTTCCGGATGATGTCTCCCACTAGAGATTCTTTGTATCTCTAGTTATTTGGTATGGCTTGCTTGCTGTGGCAATGTAAACAAGCAAGCATAGGTAGAACTCCAAATGTGCAAAAAGGTATTGCAACAGGATTAGTTGAATGCACTTAAAAATACTATACAGGAAGTAGTTTTGCAGGTGTGATATTGACTAAAAAAACCTCTCCGATGAGAGTTGTTGCTGAATTGTCAGAAACAACTCCCTAGTTAAATGTGAGATGATGAGCCTAGCTGTGAATGCAAGAGCTATTCAGAACCAGTCTTCAATGTTTTTGTGAATACAGCTGTTCTGAAAGTGCTGCTCATTTAGAGTTACTCACTAACTACATATCACATTCCTCATTTGTGTCATTTCAAAGATATTGAAGCCATGGTGCTACAGGGAGATGCTGCCCTCTCCAGGCTCAGACCAAATTATTTTAAATAGCAGATCCTTTCGAGAGGATTTTGGAGATTACAAACCAGGAAGGTTTGGCAAGAATAGGTGAGGCATATGACAGAAGTGCTTCAGTAAGGAGCTCAGGAAGTAGCTTACTATTGCTGATTAACAGGTGAAGAAAAAGAAGATAAATAGAAACAATCTGAGGACTGTAATTCACTTGAGGCAAAGGGAGACTTGTGGAATTTTTGTAGACCATGTTACTGAAAGTTCTATTTCCTCTCCACCAACTTGAACTTAGCCAATGAGAAGGTCTTTCACACTGTGGAAGGGTAGGCCACAAAGTCTTTGCAGACTCAGGTCCTTGCATGATAGCAGTCCTAAGCAGCAGGCTGTTGAGTCCTTGCAGGGTTAGACCCAGAGTAAGGCTGGATGGGACGCTGCAGGAATAGGGCCTAGGTTGAGCCAGGCTGAAATGTTGCTGGGCCTGCCTGCCACTCCAAGTCCACCCCTTTCACGGGCTATAAGAGCTGCATGCTCTGGAAATCAGTCAGTCTGGTGCTGGTTGCTGAAGGGACAGAACTGAGGTTTCTCAGGCTCCCACTAGGAGCTGGTCTGGGTCCTGATAGAAGGTCCAAGACTGAGAGAACAGAGAGAATGGAACATCTTGTCCCTGAAGCTGTATTTGGCTGGAAACCTGCTCATAGGGTGGATCCTGTATTTGGGCATTTGGACAAATGTTCCCCACCCACCCCCACTCCAAAGCACCCCCAGTGCAGTTTACCCTAAGCCAGGCTTTCCCTGTCCCCTCCCCCTTCCAAGCCTCTCAGCACCACAGATCCTGTATGTGCTGGGGGAGGCTTTAGGCAGCCTTCTTACCAGCTGCATCGGCTTCTGGCTCCCTGCCAGCCAGTGCTGATCGGGGCCAGCTAAAAGCCAACTCTGCCTCTCCCTCACTCTAAGCAGCTCCTTGTCAGCCTGAGAGAGGCGGGAGGGGCTGCTTAGAATGAGTGAGAAGCAAAGCCCAGAGCTGACCTGCAGGGGGAGGCGGGGAATGTAAACAGCTCCCTGTACAATCTCCTCCTCCTCTCCCATTGGGCGGGCTGTCTCCCAGATACTTGAACTCACTCACTTGATAGGGTTATTTCCAATAACCCAACAGTGGATTTTCCTGGACCCTCACCTCCCCATTACCATAGTCTTAGTTTTAGAGAAATTAATTTTTAATCCTTCCCTGTCGCAATATTCCCCAAACCTCTGCATCGCTCTTCTTAGGCCCACCAGGGTTTGGGAAATCAGAACCGTGTCATCTGCATACAGGAGGGTCGGCACTCTCCGTAAGCCTATTCGAGGGGCGTGGGTGTTTAGATTCTTCAAAAAGGAAATTACATCATTCAAAAAAAGATTGAATAATACAGGGGCCAACAGGCACCCTTGTCTAACACCCCTACACACATGAACCTCTTTCGAGAGCATCTGAGCTGCAGCTGGGCGAATATGAATTTGATTGTTACTGTGTATTTTAATTAATAAAAAGAGCAAATGACGATCAATAGAAGTAGCACTCAGTTAAGACCAAAGCCTTTCCTATTTATAGAGTCAAAAGCCATAGATAAGTCTATAAAGCGTAAGAAAAACTTCCCCTGGCGAGTAATATATTTACCAGAGAGAAGAGAGAGGACAAAAAGGCATGGATGACAGTGGCCAGGTCGGGCCCAGAGATGTATGGACAGAGCCTCCGTACTAGAT
Organism: Sphenodon punctatus; assembly: GCA_003113815.1. Taxonomy (NCBI): domain Eukaryota; kingdom Metazoa; phylum Chordata; class Lepidosauria; order Sphenodontia; family Sphenodontidae; genus Sphenodon; species Sphenodon punctatus. The sequence goes on from QEPC01008309.1 coordinate 9,479,442, forward strand.
ACAACTGGCGGAAAGCGGCTTTAGCCACCACCTCCACCTGCCGATCCAGACGGAGGTCCGAATCCAACACCACCCCTAGACTCCAAAACTGCTGGGCGACAGGAGGGCAGACCCACCGGAGGAGCCAGCACCCCCCTCGCCCTTCCCACCAGCCACCTCATGGGGGGCCACAGCACAACCCATCTACCCCCACCTCTATCTGCACCTGCCCTTCCCACTGGGGGGTCATGACACTATTCCCACCAATCCACTCCCCATAATCATACCGAAGTCCCCCATAACCCCTATAACCACCTAACGGCCACCTAATGGCCGGTGCCTTTGGCCCTGTGGGCAGGAGGCTTCTTTTATGGCAGCTAAGAGACAGCAGCAGCTGCAAATGATGGTCACAAAGTTGTAGCAGCGAACAGTCTCAGTCCCACAGGAGCTCCTCCACTACTGAACCTGGGATAATTGCATGGATACTACACTCGGTTATCTAATATTTGCATGGATACTACAGCCCATTATCAGTTTTCATGTTTCTGGAATCCCATGTCTTGCAAAATTATGTGAGCAGTGACATAACTTGCAGTTGTATTGTGCAGCAAAGCAATTTCTGGATAGTGGGAATAGTAAGCCACCACTAGGAAAGAAATTTTACCTACTTACATAAATATGGAGGATTCCTTGCCTTACATTCTGGTGCCATTTTTGACACATGAGCAAGCCACAATAGTAATATTTTTAAACTTCTGTCCTAGCAGAAAGTCATATTGAGTAATTCCCCCCCCCACTTCCACCTGTGGTCTAAAAGCTCTTGGTATACTCCTTGGCCTTATTTGTTTTTGCAGACTGTATTTTATTTGTCTGCTTTCACTGTACTCTAACATTCTCACCCATACAACAGTTGTATATGGTGATTTTAATGATTTTTCTTTTTATTAAAATGCCTTTAGCTATCCAGATCTTGTTGAGTTTCTGAGTGCAATAAAGGCTAGTCTGATTCTCCTTTTTAAGTCAGGACTGGGAAACCTGTGGCTGTTTTTTATTTGGCCCCTTTCCATTTCCTTGATCTGCTCCATGGATCCAGTCCCTGCCCTTAAGCTCTTAATTAGTGAGCTCCGGATGGCATGCACTCAAGGAGAGTGGATGGATTCAAGATATAGATCTATCTGGACCCTTCCTTTTCTTTTCCCACATCTGCCTTAAGCACATGTGCCCTCAACTCCTATCTGCTTTCCCTGTCCAGCTTATCAGTTATTATTTATAGATCTTCCTTGGTCAGTGCTATGATGTCAGTGTCATTTGTGGATTCCAGATTAACTTCCTTCCTGCAAAGCAAGACTTCATCTTAGTGCGAAAGCTATTACTGCTCCCAGTACTAAATCAAACAAGTCAATTCATATTCTGCATACTTTAAGTCATCCCAAACCATTTTGTAAGCCCAGCTACTCTAACTATGCTTGGTCCCTTGGTTTAGGGTCTGAATGTATTCCTTGTTGTAAGCACTGTTGTTCACCGATAGGTAGATCAATAGGCAGAGTAGTTAAAGATGTCTAAGAAATTTTTTTTTAAATACTTTTTTGGCTGCAGGGTCATGTCATCTCTGTGACAGTGGGCCAAGAATTCATAATTCATAAGGAAAATTGCTCACCAGAGATCCCTTTATCAGCAGTTCCTAATCTAAATGACATGACCAAATCTCCCCTTCTCCAGGCCAATTCCCTCAAGTAAAGTCATGCATGGTACTCATTCTAACATTTTAAAACAATTTACTGCCATTTCAATTTAGCCATTTGAAATCAATTTAAAATGTGCACGTCATCAAAATGTGAACTAGACAGATGTGACAGTAGCCTCCATTGGCCTGCTGTGACCAACATTGGCCTGGGACTCACCTGCATGTTTGTCTGTCACTACCAGATGTTGGCCTGTGTACACTCTGGAGCTGATATGGGATGTGCCTGATATGGGATGTGCCTTCAGGAAGATCTCGGTAGACCATTCCAGGCCAAGGCGGGCCTGCACGTCTGTTAGGCCCTGCCTATCCTTGCCACAGGGCAAGGTCCACCAGGATCACAGAGTCCTGGGTGAAAAACCCAGAGCAGCCAATGGAGCAGTCATACCTCAACACCCCTCCCCCATGAGATGGTCCTGTAACCCTTAAAGGCAACCAGCAGCAAAGGCAACACCGTGTTGGGCATACCCAGTTCCATTGAAGCTGATGCCAAATGCCCAGCCCACACGCCACTACCACGACAGCGCTCCAAAGGGGAATAGGGATCAGGAGGAGGGACTAATCCACCCAGGGGAAGAGGCACAGCATCCGTCTTACAGTAGGTATGGTTATATGCGGTGCATATCACCTTGTTCACAGTCATCCACCGGCACCGCTGTCTCAGGGACAGCTGCATTATCACAGGGAATGAGGAACCCTGCCACACCAGGAGAAGGCCACCCACCTGCCAGAGGAGGGTCCCTTGGAGCAATGAGGAGACTCAGGCCTTCATCAGCCTCTGGGGGGAACGACAAGGTAAAATACAACCTGTGCCTAACACATTGGAATGAGTGGATGTTTGAGCAGCTTGCCACCCAGGTGGTGGACCTGGGCTACCAATGGGACATGAGCCAGTACTGTCAGCGGGCCAAGGATCTGCAGAGGGGCTTCAAGGAGGTCCATAACAACAACTACAAGACTGGACATTGGTGCCAAACCAAGCCCTACATGGACCTCCTTGAACACTCCTCTGCATCAATAGTTCCATGTAGATCTACGGATCATCAGCACAGGGCTCTCCCAGGGCCGCTGTCAGATGGACACGCCTCCACCAGTGCCTGACCCTGAAGCACTCACTCATTCCAGCCGCATGTCCCCCTCCTGAGGAGGAGGCTGGCCCATCAAGAACACAGACCATCGTGTCTGGCCACACCTCCACTCCTAGCCAGCCTCTGATTCAGAAGATTCGGACACCACTGGGACCTGCCTCACCTGCCCCAGAGAGCCAGGAGTCACTACCTAAAGACCCGGAGGTGGAGGCAGAGGGGATAGGGGACTCAGAGCCCGAGGGTAGTGGCAAGTGAATGCACCAGAGGGAGGCTGGGATGGTGGGTGAACCAGCCATAGGACAGAGCAGCCAGGTAATGCCAGTCACCAACATGGCTCCTGTAATCCCCTGTGTTCACAAATGTCCAAGAGGCCATGGGGAAGTAACCCAAGGAGGTCCGGGATGCAGAGGCACCCCTGGGGAAGGTAGGCACAGCAAGTGGGTGGGAGGCTCGCCTGCTGGGCAGGTGGGTGTGGAGGGCCAGGGACACAGTGGGAGCCAAGGCAACAGGCATGGGGAATGGGGGCAAAACACTGTCCTGGGAAGGCTGAAGTAGGGTGGTCCCAACCAATGGCTGTCCTTTCCGTCCTGCCACAGGTCCAGCAGTGGGAGGGTTGGCTACACCGGTGAGACCAGCTATGGGCACCAAGGGGACCGGGGTTCTGTGGGTACGGACCCGGAAGCACAGGAAGGGGATGGCCCATGCACGAAGCAGACAAGATCCAGGACGCCATCCAGGGTCTGGCAGAGGAGCACCGGCATTCCCTGCATCAGTTCACCATGCAGCACAGGGACATCCCTGCAGAGGGCCATAGGGAACGTTGGATGGAGAGACAGGAATGGGACCCACAAATGCAGCAAATGTAGGGCTTGCAGGAGTCCATGGAAACAGAGGGCTGTGGGCTCGGGAACATCATGGCGAGGTCCCTCAGGATGCAGTGCACTGTCCTACACCGTGTGGCCACTGCAAGTTCTGCTATAACTGCTGCAATATGGTGGGCCCCTCTTCCCAATCTCCACCACTGGCCCCCAATCTTGAATGCCTGAACGGGTCTCACCAGCAACCTGTCCCACAGTCATGGGGCCCAAGGCTGAGATTCCCTGAACGTGCTCAGGAACAACCTGACCCAAAGTTCCAACTCACCAATAGCTGCTTTAGCGCCCCGCCACCTGCTGCAGCAACCTCTCCCACTAGGGTGGGGAGGAGGATCTTTGTTTAGCCTTCTTCCTTAGCAGAGTTTCAGGACCTGGTCAACTGCTTCAGGAGCTCCTCACTCCTTTAGTCCAGGCACAGACTGGCCTCTCCTTCTGGGTCTCCTCTTCTTATAGTCAGGAGTGGGGGTGGCTAGTTCTCCACTCTCTGACTCTTAAAGGGCCCATAGCCCACAAGGGCTCTGACCTGTTACGAATATATAATATACTATCTCATATAATTTATAACAGTATATAATATTACATATAATTTCTGTGTTAGTAACAGGATGCTGAAACTATTTAGCCTGGCAAAAAACACTTTCAAATAAGTCCTGTCTGAGTGCTTCATGTGCGGCTACTGTCAATTAGTCATTCGTATGGCAAGGGCTCGCAGGGGGGGTATTCTTGGTTGCTGCCCGATGCTATGGAACTCCCTTCCCCAGAGGTTCAGTTGAGCTCGAGCATCTTCTGGAGGTGGTGTAACACCTTTGTAAAGGCCTTTGCTGGGCAGGGATGGTGGTTTGCTGGGTGGGTTGGGGTAGGGTTGTGAGGCGTGTTGGAGTAGGATATGGGGAGGTGGTAATGGGCAGTTTTTTGGGGGGCTGTGGGGTGGTTATATATTCTGTTTTTATGGTTTTTAATGTTTTTGTATATGTTGTTAACTGCCCTGAGCCTTGGGGAAGGGTGGGATAAATAAATAAATAAATAAATAAAATAAAATAAAATAAAGGCAAGGGTAGGCTAAAAAGATGCTCCATATCATGCATGCATTGTACCCTGGACTGGCAGGCTAGAGATAGGAAAGGGTTCCTTGGTGCCCGCCTTGCTCATTTAAAAACACCCAGAAGCACATTATACAGTTGCTGTCTCAGAAAGAAGAGCCTGTTTTGCTACTAGAACTGTGTCAGAGCACTTTGGAAAATAATAAGCATTAGTACTAGTTCCAGCCCCTCAGTCAGTCTTTAAAAATACGATTTAGGTTCAATATTGCGATCCATTATTGTGTTACATTGTGGGGAGTGGAGGAGGCAGATTCATAACAATATTCTCTCAGCCTAACCTACCTCACAGGGTTGTTGTGAGGATTAAAAGTTGTGTTAATTACTTCAATGTGAAGTGCCATGGCAGGATGGTGCTATATAAAAATAAAAAGTTATTATTAATTATTAATTATTATTATTATTATTGTCAGCTACTTTATCTACATCTCTTACATTTGAACCAACATGGCAACTGTACTCAGTAGACTAAGAACTCTATTTCACAAAAAAGTTGCAGTCTGTGGTTTCTAGTTGTGAAATGAAGACAAAAGGTTCTTTGTCTGGAAACTTTTAAAACATGTAGTAATGAAAAAAATACTGATCCAGGTTGTGGTTTTGGGGTGTGTGTGTGTTAGGACACAGATAGTTATTTGTGATACAATGTTTTCATACACTAGGGATTTAAAAAGCAATGAATAATGTTTCTCCTTAAAAATACATGTGTCTAAAGAAGGAAAAGAAGTCATTGTAGACTTCTCTAAATGGGTTGTCTGAGTTCTACATAGAGCTACCAAAATCATTTCATCCATGCACTTCTTTCATCCATGTACTTCTTACAGGTAATGGACTGAGTAATAAGAAAGACTACAAAAACAACCAAGAAGCACACAACCATCACACAGAAATTAGAAAACCACAGACTGCAGATAACATCAGATTGCTGATTCCTGCCTACAGATACATGAAAGTCAAAGCAAATGATTCAGACCTATGAATAGTACTAAAGTTGGGATTCTCCCGAGAGCACTTATTGAGAGTAGGTTCCGAAGCCGCAGAGACCCTCCTCTTTAGGAGACTGGCAGACCAAGAGCTCCAAACGAAGAAATCCCTTCTAAATGCACAGAGAGTAGCCCCTGTTTATCTTCCTCCGGGATAGTTATTTATTTACTTGGTCAAATGCCCCCGAAAGACAGACATTTACTCTCCTCAGGTGTGCCTCTTTCTTGTTGGCCATTTTAGAGGGCCGGTATGCTGGGATCCCCAGGAGGAATTGGTACGGCACACTTTGTGAGCCTCACGAACCAGACTCACTCTCTCATGTTTTTTTTCCAGTGCCCTGCCTTGGCTGATTTGTCGACGCACCGCCCCCCATAATCAGACACGGAGACATATCATTGGTTTAAATCAGGCCGCACTCTTTATTAACAATAACCTGAGACTGGTGGGTAATTGCTCCAAGCAATCTGGGTCCAGTATGCTAGCTAATTAAAACTCTTATTAACTAGAACTGACCTGGATGTGCCTTCCAGTGTCAGCCCTGCTCAACAATAACTGAACAACCCCCTCGACAGGCCCTGGCCGTGGCCGAATGGGGGAGGGTGAGTTGTGCAAACCCACCCTATACCAAGCAAGGAGTTAATGCATCACCAAGGCCCAGGATTGTGCCCATCCTTGGTCCCCCAGCTATCGCACACTCCCCGGGACGTAACCCCAGACATGCTGCGCCCAACATTGTCTGTGTATCACGGCCCCATCTCTTAAGGAGATGACTTCAATTTCCTATGCCCTACCTATTTATCTACTTTCACATACTGGACCCCTGCCACTAAGGGGTAGTCGCTAGCGAACTACCCCGACACCCACCACCTCGACTCCAAACAAGACACCAAGTGTCCAGTCAAAACTGATAGATAAAGGTCATTTCCTTTTCCGGATAAATGCACTCCATCATCCCGATACAAGTCCGGGCTCGTGTGCACGATCCCAGGATGGCATAGCGTTGTACCGCCAATTCCTTTAATCCATTTACTTATCTCACGATTTATACTTCTCCTTGCCCTATCTATACGACCAGGTTTGTTGACTCCTGCCCATTTTAAACGAGGAATTAAATTCGTCCAGACCAACTGGGTTTGAGGGAACCATAACTTAACCACTAACAAATCATTTTTTACCCCCACAATCAAATTCACCCCCTTTCGAAAAGGAATATCATTTTCCCACAAATGTAAAACCAGTATGTCTGGCACGGGCCCCCAAACCATGCCTCTCAACGTAGGCAACAGCTGATGCCACCGCATCCCACTTTTTCCCATCCATCTAATGGAAGCGCGACTTCCTAATCCCAGCTGGGTACCCCCGGGTGCCGTTGCTGCAGCCACACCTGCAGCAACGGCACCCGGGGTTCGGTCGTCCTGCTAAAAGATAACAATTTTAATATGGAAATGGTCTAATATACTTTCCATAAGCACTAGAGCGCCATCTACCTAATTCCTTAATTGTTTGTTCCCCCATTCCTGCAGCCGCTGCAGTTGTCGCAGCCCCAATCCGTAAAGAATGTGATCCGAATTCATTCGGGGGCAAGCCAATCACCACCAAAACCTTTCTCAACACCGCTGAAAATTGGTAACTGGTCAAAGGTATGCCATTAACATGGACAAACAACCTACCCGGAATACCCGGGCGCATTCCCATGTACTTTTTTATCTGAAACACAGGGCAGATTTCATCAACCCCAGTCCTATACAGATGTACCAACTGCCCTTTTCCCCTCTGATCGTTTTTTGCATACCGCAGGCGCAACTGCAGTGAGTCTTCTAAGAGCCTAAGATCTCGCACTCCCAAGGCGCGGTCACATTCATCACTCTTTGATGATGCTGTGATTTCGCTGACCCTAAAAGCTCCATAAAAAGCAATCACGTATGCGGAGGTGAAGAGCTGCCCCTCATAAACATCAGTACACACCCTTGGCAATGCCCCAACCAAGTTCCGAAGAATCTCAGTGGTAATAGGCGCCCGAACTGGTCCAGGAGCTGGGGTTTCCCTAGCCCAGCTCTCCAACATTCGTTTCATGAAAAATCCCCCATCTGGAGCGGGGAACCCCATGAGTTTACTAGCAAAAGATAACGCTGCAATTTTTCCCGCTATAGTCCCAGGCGCTAAACCTCTAGCCCGGAGATGCATGGCAAATTGCAGGACATGGCCCTCTGGTATAGGGAACCCCCTGTTCCACCCTTTGCTGGCCCTAAATACCTGGAACTCGCTGAAAGCCCTACCATAGGCTGTCTGCGTTCTGGAAGCGAGGGATCCCTGAATGATGTTCTGAACCTCTAGCTCCCAAGGTTCCACACCCCAGGTGGCAGAGGTTCCGGGTGTGGCCTGGCGTCCGGTGCCAATTCTCGAAAACGGTCCATCTGGAACCGAGAAAGGGCATCGGCTACGCCATTGTCAACTCCAGGTACATGTTGGGCCTTAAACAAAATATTGCTCTTTAAACAAGTTGCCACCATAGTTCGGATCAAGGTCATGACTCTCGGGGATTTTGACGACAATGAGTTGACCACATGTACAACCGCCATGTTGTCACACCAAAACTTGACTACCTGATTGGCAAATTCCGGGGCCCAAAGCATTATGGCTATTACTATTGGGAACAACTCCAAAAAGGTGAGATCCCTAGTCAGTCCTGATGTCTGCCACTCCTCCGGCCACCGAGCAGCACACCAACGGCCCTTAAAGTATACCCCAAAACCAATGCCCCCAGCCGAATCAGACTGCACTTGAAGATCTGCATGCAGCATTAAAATCTCCCTCCAGAAACTCACCCCATTAAAGCCATCCAGGAATTCCTGCCAAATAATCAAGTCTTGCCTCATTTCCCTGGTTACTCGAATGTGCAGATGGGGGGCCAAATCGCCTCTAAGCTTACCATAAAATCTAGATAAAAAGGCTCTCCCCGGGGCTATCACCCGGCAGGCAAAATTTAGGCTCCCTACTAGTGATTGCAGGACCCGCACAGTCACCTTACGGGCCTCAATGACATCCCTGATCTTCTGTCTGAGTGTTACCAATTTATCCTCTGGCAGCCTCGATATCATGCTCTCAGTGTCCAATTCTATTCCTAAATATGTTAACCTCGTGTCAGGCCCCTCTGTCTTCTCCGGGGCCAAAGGAATACCCAATTCCTTAGCCATTTCCTGAAACCGCCTCAAGGCCACAGCGCATTTCTGTGACCCTGGCGGACCAATTATCAAGAAATCGTCAAGGTATTTTGTGACTTCACATTCTCTCAATCTACACCGGAATATCCATTCCACGATAGAGTTGAAATGCTCAAACGCGGAGCATGATATCGAGCACCCCATAGGCATTGCCCGATCATAGTAATATTGACCATCAAAAGAAAAACCCAACAAATGGAAGCTGCTAGGGTGCACCGGTAGCAATCGGAATGCTGATTTAACATCGCACTTTGCAATCAGTGCACCCCGTCCCATAGCTCTAGTCTTTTCAACCGCCACATCAAAAGAGGAATATCTAATCGATGTCAATTCCTTAGGAATGGCATCATTGACAGAGTTCCCCCTCGGATGTGACAAGTGATGAATTAACCTAAACTCTCCGGGGGCCTTTTTTGGCACCACTCCGAGGGGGGACACAATGAGATCGGGAAAAGGAGGATGAGTAAAAGGGCCAGCTACCCTGCCCAGCTTAACCTCCTTCCTGATTTTTTCTCGTACCACATTTTCCAATCCGACTACCGATTTTAAATTCCGGGGAGTACGACTTCCTTGCACGGGGCCTGCCGGTATTACAAATCCCAATGTAAAACCCTGAACTATATAACTTACCTCATCGGGGTCAGGGTGCCCTTCCAAAACGTGCCTCAAACGGTCAATTCTGACCGGAGTCGGCCCCCTTTCTTGATGCTGAATTCTGAGAGGAACCTTGCTTCCCTTTGCTATTGCTTCCCCCCTGTCCAAATCGCCCCTTTCCCCCTCTCTGACGGGAACGAAAACAACTGAACCCTGGGTGATTTCCCGAACATCCCCAGCAAACATGGCGAAACCAGCAAGAAGCCCTGTTGCACCTTCCTACCTTGTTATACTCCCAACAAGGCCCGGCCCCACCGGCGCTCGTCCTTCTAGACTCAGTGCCATAGGGCTCGTTAGCCGGTGCCACTCCTCCCTTCACTAACGTGTGACCGCTCTCTGACCTTGGTGCGCTTGTAGCATCAATCATGCTCTCAAGCCACAAGTCTGCTGCATAAACATCCCAACGTAGCCCCGGGTTTGTGGCTGCCCGGTGATGAAAAGCCTCGTCATATCGCAACCATGCCCCCTGGGGCCCTGTGCCATGCGCCCGGCGCACAATGTCGGCATATTTATGCAGTTCCAAACCCCGCCCGGGGTACGCCTGCATCATCACCCCCATGTATACTGCATAGGCCGCTGTCCAGTTTGCCCAATTCCTATCCGCCTTTGGGCGTTTAAACTTCTCCTTCTCCTTTTGTTCATCATCGGCCCTGTGATCCACGATTGGATCACTAAACAATAGGGCGAACACATCAATGTATTCGCCTCTCCATATCTTGTCCTTTGTGGCCTGCAATAAGTGTTGGCCAAACGGCGTCGTTATGTCCAAACTGGCACCGCCAGGGGGAGGTAAGGGATGCTCCAGGACAGCAACAGAACTTGTCACTGCTGTCGATGCTATAGTTGCCCCTAAGGCCCTATTATCTGCCGGTATCGACGTAACCGGGGCGTTCCCCCCGGCGTCGGTACAGTAAACGTCGTCAACTGATCTGGTGCAGTGATGGGAGTTATCACCACCCACGACCCATTCATCCATGCCACTTGTGGTTGACCCTGTTGAACCACTGTCATTCCCCCTTGAGGTCCTCCCTTCCCTGCCAATGCTGGGTTAGTGCCCCCACATGGCAGGTTTTGCTCCAGTGCCCCTACCGCTCTTTCCACCATCTGTCCCCTGTCCCTCATGTTAACAGGGCCTACCCGGTTCCCTGCTTGGCCACCTTGCATGACTGATGCCCCCTGATTACCTGCGTTGTCCGATAATGCCACGACTGCCTCTCCAGTCCTGCCGGTCGCGCTTGCACTCGCCCTTTGTCCTTGACCATATATCCGCTGCTCCAACGCGAGGATCCTTTGCCACAGCTCCCCATCTTCCCCGCGATCCATCTGAGGGCTCTCCACGCGTCGCCGTCGCTGAGGCGGCGGTTCCCCCCTGGAATGAGACTCCGAGTTCCCCACAACAGGCAATCCGGCCCACGCAGACCCTTGTGCATGTACCTGTCCCTGTCCCACCAGCATGCCCTGGGGGACCTCAGGCCAGTTGCTGCCACTTCCAATCACTGAAAGATCAGGGCCCCTGCCTCCAGGCCCGCCCGTTGTGCCATAAATGGCCCTTAACAACGGTGTGGTGGGGGAATCAACCCATGAATGACCGGGCTGTTGGCAAGCAGGTCCACTCCTCTCCTCCAATGGTGGTACTATCCGTATGCCCCCACTGGATTCATCAGGTGTCACCACGCCCCAAATCTGCATCAGGCAGATTGTAAGCCCCTTGAAGGCCCGAAGGCCCTGCACCAGTATCACCCAGAGCCCTGCTACCCCCTTGATGGGCCTCTCGCTGATGGGTCATTGCCAGCTGAACCTCAGCAGGCCCCATCCCAGTACTCTCCCCTAGCCGCCCACTACTAGCACTTGCCACTGCAGCGGAGGGGGGTGCCCCTTCATCAGGCCTATACCATGCGGGAGGAGAAATTATCCTCCCGCCTCGGGTGGTGACCCCCACCCCCGCACCCAGCGCTTCGCCCTGCACAGGGGCCAACTCACCCGGCCTGCCTGCCCCTTGTTCCTGGGCACCCACACCGCCCCAAGGGATTGCAGCACCAACATTTGTACCCCCCAACACAGGACCTACCCTCATAGCCTGCTCGCACGCCTCCAAGCATGCGAGCAGTTCTTCTCTGGGAGGGATTTCCCCGAGCATTGGGACTGTAGCCGCCTGCTCAGGAATCCCCCCCTCATCGGCACGGGTTACCCCCGCTCTCCGACCACCCTCTTTCCTCGCCGCTGGCTTCCTTTTCGTGCGCCCCATCACTGTCAGGGCCGCTACCAGCGCCGATTCTGTGACCTGCTTCAACCAGCAGCAGCTCTTCACGCTGCTGCTACCTGCTTCCTGAACAGGCGCCGAATGATCCGCACAACGCGGCAGGGAGACAGCCTCTCCTATCAAGGGGCAGGCTCCCCAGCCCCGGGCTGCCTTCGCGCCACTGGGGAGGGTTACTTAGCAACCCAGTAAACATAGAGGGAACTTCTAACGGCCCCGCTCTACACGCGGCCATTTCGTTAACTGCTGAGGAGGAGGGGCGCAACAAATCCCCCTCGCCTTCATTTTCGGCGAAGGGACTTGAGCAAGAAATTGTGGGTTTCCCTATCCCCCCCTCTCCAGTACTGGTTGCCCAAAGGCTGTTCTGGAAATTCTCTTTAGCCCCCTAAATTCCCATGTGACGCAGTCAGTGGCATGATTTGAAATGGCTGTAGCCTGTAGGTGGAAAAATCCATCATATGCAAAGGCTGTTTAGATTTGCTCAATTTCAAGCTTGTTGTTCGGTTAGGGATGGAACAAACAGGGCAGAAACTGGATGTGAAATAATTTAGCTGTGTTATTTATTTATTTTTTACTGCGGCAAGTTTTTAGGTTTGTTGTACCTTGTATTCTATATTTTGTATATTCTGCCTGCGGTATTTTAGGGTTTTGAAATTGTAATAGCTTCAGCTACACAATAAAGTATTAACTAACTAAAAAAATAATTTAAAAAAAGACCTATGAATTGTTATTAATATCAAACTCAACACCAAGGAAAAAAAAAGCTATGTGAATTAATGCACACCAAGAAACTCAATAATAATTTCTGAAACCCATACAAATGACCTCAAATACTTTATACATCTTAATAGCCTCATAAAAAAAACAGGTGGAACAAAATCAGAATAGTTCTAGCCTGGCATGCCATAATAACCCTGGAATTGATCTGGGAAAAAACAAGCTCTCCAAGCCAGACTTCAGTAGCGTAACATCAAAGTAAATTTTGTCTCTCTGAAAACTGAAGATTAATCAAGGCTCTACTATCTAAATTTCAAGTCATTGGCTGCAGTCCAATGCTGTGCGGATCCCTGCACGGAGTTACGTGTGCACATGCGTGGGCATGCGTGCACGTGATTTGCATGTAGCATAACGTGCAGTCAATGTGGATCCGCATGAATTCCATGTGCGCAGCTGTGTGCACACGCATGCAGCTCTGTGCGGGATCCGCACAGCATTGGATTGCAGCCAGTATAAGCAACTGCTTTAGACAAATGCTTAACATCAGATGGCCAGAAAACAATTACAAATGAAGATTAAACTAACAGGATGAACAGGATGATAACAGGATGAAGCTAGAGATAGGTTGGACTTCTGTAGACTGGAAAGACACAGGCCACCTACCCTTGTGGGTAGGGACCTGTTTATAACTATTGATTGTACAGTGCCAGGTACATCGCTGGCACTATATAAATGATAACAACAACAACATGATAGGCATTAAACTGGACAGCTCAAGACAAGAAGAGGTAGATGAGTGACAAACATAGAAGCAGAATTAAAAGCCATCAAATGATAAATGAAGCAGCAAACAGAACAGTAACAAAACTGTTAGAAATGGAAGGAAATGATGAAAGACCTTTGCCCTGCCCGGAACAGAGGCTTAAAAAACCAAAAGATCTACTAAACTACAATAATAAAGAGAGGCTATAAACCAGGCATATAAACAGGCTAGAAGGCTTCAAATAACCCCATTCTCCTGGCCTATCCCTTCAAGAAAAAAAGAAAAGAATATATTTATCTTTTTGAATAGGGAAACTGAGCATACTTTAACTTCCTATATTCAGTGTTGTTCTTTGGGGAATGATATACATTTGTTAGTAGTAATGTTCTTATCTCACTGTTAGCAATTGAGATTAAAAAATGCTACAAGCAGGGAGCCATGTTTCCCTCATTGTCACTAATGGGGAAAATGCAGTGAGAACAGTCCCCTGAACAAGTTTCAAACCTACACTTTCATTAAAAAGGTGAAAAAGCACTGTGGACAGTACAAGTTCTCTTATTACATGAGCTGTCAGATATGCACAGCAAGAAAATATTACACAACCGAGGAAGTGTAGGTTAGAATAAGGTTACAGAAAGTATACCCTGTTGTGTACCATGTTTGTCAACTGATTCAGATTTAATCTTATTTGTTCCATCTTTCTTCAAATAATTCACTTGTTCATACATAAGAAAAGTATATGTACTTTTTTTTGTTTGGTAAAAGCTACATTTTTATAATGGGTGTTTTTAAAATGTATACTGTAGTAGGGTCACACAGTGTCCCTTATTTCAAAGCCCCACAGCTCTACAGAACTGGGCATCCCTTATCTACATAACAGAAGTCTGTTTTTTCTGAACATGGAGCTGTTTTTTCTGAACACCACAGCTCCATGGAACATGGGGTGAAGGCACACCAGACAGAGCGGGGAGGCTACCATATCTTGGGTAGCCTTAACCCACTCTGAGCAGCAGGACCACGCGATATAGTGCATTATGTGTGGCCGGTATCTGCCAGATGTTTTCCCCGCCCTGAGCAGGGGGAGCATCTGGCTGCTACGCAATGTGTTCTTGGAAAAATTCCAAGGATGTGTTGTGGAGCAGCCTTACCCAACATGGAATAAAGCTGTCCAAGGAGGGACAACTTGTGTGCCTGGGCCGCGCTTGTCCTGACACAGCGGGTGGCAGAATCTTGGTCAGGTGTCAGCTCGTGTCACTTTAGTACCTTGTTAGCCCTCTACATCTCTGTCTGATTAGATAGTCCTCTATCCCTGTTTGTTGCCCTGATTAGTACTTAGTTCTTTCCATTAGCCTCTTAGCCTAGCTCTAGCATCTTGTCTCTTCATAGTTTAGTTTCTGTGTAGTATTTTCCTTGTGGCTTTTAGTCCTCCCTAGTATTGTCAATTCCTTCTTTATTGCTTAGCTTCCATCCGCCCAATATAAGTCTTAGTCTAAAGAGACCATTTAATGAGCCAGATGATGAGAGAGTTCCCTCTGGTCTTAGCCTTTTAGCTTAACCGGCTTGATATCCCGAGGGAACTGTGACCCCGTGGCTCCCCCCTTGGTTGCGGGAACTCAGGGTTCTGCTAGTGGGTGACTCTTTGTGTTCTAGCTCTTCTATCCCGCTAGGTGGCACTGCCACTTTCCCCATTGAGAACCCTGACAGGCTGCACCCATAATGGACATTCCTTATTTCAGTGGCCCTCAGCTCTGTGGTGTTCCTTATTTTTAAAATTCTGATCTGGCAACCCTATACTGGAATGACTACATATTTGGCTACTGTTATGATGACGTGGAAGAGATAAAATTTCAACTTGTCCAAAATACTAAATGAATAATAATAAAAGAAATGAAATGTTTTAATTTTATAATATGGAAAAGATATAATAAAATATAACATTTGGCTGTAGTGATATTATGAAATCAAATTGCTTACCAACTTGGTTAGAAAGTTGAGACTTGTTTTAGTTAAGATGCATTTATATACGTGTTATGGGCCGGCCTTGTGATTGATGCAGAGGCCCTTCACAAAGGAAACTAGACACAAATGATGTTTTACAAACAAACCAGAAACTGCTTTACTACTATTAAAGGACTGTTTATATAGTCTAGGTTTAGATTCTCTTAATGAATGTCTCCCTTTTTCGGTTATAACACGTCAAAAAATAAACCCAGGGTGAAAACAAATGAGACAGCAGCCCACAGTAGCCTGCGGTCACCTGCTTGTCAGTTTGGTGGCTACCAGATGTTCGCCCACTTCTCCCTCAGGGTGGGTGGGCAGCTGCTACCAGACACATTGTCCGGAGAAGGTAGGAGATGCAGCACAGGCTAACGTTCATCCAGACAGACTAATCTGGGCTAACAGGCGCCCTCCTGTGGAGCGTATTCCCCGGCCAACCAAACAGCTCATGGGGGGGGGGGGCGGGGGGGCAGGGAAAGCGAGATCACTTGGGCTGCCAAAGAGCTCACTGATGAGGGGACTTAGCTGTTTGGCAGCCTAGGTGAGCATGATTTTTTAGGTCCCCCCAATCAGCTTTTTGGAAGCAGATCCTCCTAGGGGGCCGATCCTGCTGTGCAGCTGGGGTCCAGGAGTCTTCCCCTTGTGGATGGCTTCTTAGCTGACACATGGTGTGGAGGACTTGTGACAGCAGCCTCCCTGCCTGGTTTCCCAGGGGAGGGGGGCTACTTGTTTGGCATGCCCTCTCCGCCAGCCCAAAGTATGGTTGGCTGCAGTCACCCTCCCCAGGGCAGGCCAGGAAATCCAGCTTGCCCTTGTCTTGTTTGTTTTCATACAGTTTGTGTGATGGCAATCTATTCAGGTAGCCAGTTCGAGATATCAGCAAAGCCAGATTCTTAGTCCCCTTAAAGTCTTCAATCCAAGTTGGCTCCACAAAACTCCCCTGTTTAGATTGTGGCTTGAGGACGTATAGCCACAATAAACAATTCACCCTACTCTGCACACCTCCTGTTCCTACTGTCTCAGTGCTACCCTTGAGTTGGACGCCCCTCCAAAATGGCTTCAGATGTCAGTTTTCCTCAGAGCACCTTTACTCCAGAGTCAATGCCATTTAAGCTCCAACAAGTTTCTGTGGCAGGTGCTGAAGTTGCAGCATTTATTTATTTATTTAGCTGTATTTTTAACCTGCCATCTCCTGCACGCAGGCAGCTCGGAGCGGCTCACAACAAAAATAAATTAAAACATACAAAACCTTATAAAATAATATAAACATATGGTGGAACCAAAGAACACCCCCCTCCCCTCCAACCCTCCCCTCCCTACCCGACTCCCTCACCAAAGGACTGGCAGAACAGCCAGGTCTTACACTGTCTTTAGAAAAAGGGGAGGTCAGGGGCCAGGTGGGCCTTCGTCGGGAGGGAATTCCACAGCCTAGGGGCCACCACCGAGAATGTCCTCCCCATCGTTGCTACCTGGGAAACCTGGGGCACCTCGAGTTGGGCGTCCCCGGCCGACCGCAAGGGCCACACCATGGCCCAGGGTATGAGGCGGTCCCATTGCCAGCTTCCCATTGGCCAACACAGCTCCTGGGTGAAACCAGACATAACGCTAACTTTAATATTGTAAGCTGCCCTGAGCCTCCTTTGGCAGCAAGGGCAGGGTAAATATTAAAATAATAATAATAACTCCACTTTAACACCGCTTTAACATATCTTATGCATGTTGCAGCGCTGTACTGGTGCCCTACACAGCCCTGCAACATGCATAAGAAATGTTAAAGCGGAGTTAAAGTAGTGTTAGGTCTGTTTTCACCCCCTAAGTTCCAGTTCAAAAAACCAAACAAGTCCCTTCACACCATGGCCTAACCATTCCAAACATCATAGTATGAAAGCTATAAGTGAAGATAATACTACAATTTAAAAGTACACTATATTTTCCCCTCGCCAGCTAATTTACTGCCTTCAGTTACTTTTTGGCTGTTCTACCACACAACGTTCACCCATGTTCACAGCTGCTGCCCTGATGCTATGGAACTCCCTTCCCCTGGAGGTTCGTTTGAGCCCGAGCATCTTCTGGAGGCAGGGCAAGACTTTTGTTTGTAAAGGTCTTTGGCAGCCAGAGACAGGGGATGGGGGTTCTTGGGTTAGGGCTGGGGGAGGAGGGCTTGATGTGAGAAATAGGGAGGTGCTATTGGGTGAGTTTTGTGGGGGTTGGGGTTTTTTGTCTTTTACTGTTTTTATGGCTTGTTTTTTATGGTTTTATATATGTTGTGAGCCACCCTGAGCCCTTTTTTAGGGAAGGGTTGGATAAAAATTTAAATAAATAAGTAAATGTTACCCACTGTTTTCCTTACTGAATTCACTCATTGTATGGCTAACCTGAGTTCTGATAATTGCATATAATCAACTGAAGCAATGAATGTCAAGGAAAAGAAAAGAAGGAGGATAAGAAGAGGATACCTTCTCTGCACACCTCTCACCTCAGACATGAAGAGAATTTACTCTTTTAAAAAAAAAAAAAAATATTGCTAGTGCATTTTAAAAGACATCTTAAATGTGGCATCCCTCAACTCTCAAAGTGGAGAGCGATTAAGACATTCAGATTTGCTTGGTTTCTCTCACCATTTGAATACACTAGGGATAACATACACACACAAAAATCTCTCAATGAAAGATTTAAAATCTCACTTTAAAAAGTCACACACACCCCCTTCCTTCGAGGTAACAGAAGACGGGTCATATATCTCTCAGGAAAGACTGCGTGCTTTGTGTGTTAACACTATGCAATTCCCTATGGCAGGAGCTGGATGAAGCTACTGTCAGTGCCCAAGCTTTCCACTTGATGGAGTCACAGAGACTAAATTCTGCCCTGAAGGTAAATACGGCATGCAACCAAAGCTGTGCTCCTTCTGGGAACATACTGAATTGTTGAACAGTGTGTACAGCCCAGTTTCCCCTCCTCACCAAGTGTTGTGCCAGCGAGATAAAGAGCAGTGTTGACAGCTCTCCATTCTACTGAAGCAGATTTCGCAATGCTTGAAGTTTGCCTCTTAAACTCTCTCAGCAGTACCTACAAATCCTGAATCACAACTTTCATTGCATATGATGAGGGAGGGGGAACCCTAAGATTTGTACCTCTCCCTCCTGGTTTCAGAGAAAAGATTTAAAATGTGTCTGAAGCATGGGAATAACGGGGGTGGGGGGTGTTAGATGGGGCGGGGGTGGTGTGTGCAACCCCCACCACTGTCAACTTTCAAGGTGGGACAGGAATGCCCACATGCCCACTAACTTTTGAGTTCAAGACAAAGAACTTCCAATAGCTCAGAGGTTTAGGTAGAGTTCAGTGGGATGAGAGGGCATGGGGAAAGGGTGCTTGAAAAAGCAAACATTCTTTAATGGGCTAAATTATTTAGTCATCTTCACCTTTCTTAACTGCTTTATTTTGCAGGACAAGGTTTTTTATAAGGGGATGCTATCACACTGGAACTTCAGAAAAGAAGTCCCAGGCAGGAACATGCCCTCAGGACAGATCTGGTTGTGGTATCTCCCTGCTGAGAGAAACTAAGAAAGGGAAATATTACTTTTTTAACAGGGCATGGAGGCATGTGTCAGTGAAAAGGAAGAGCGTCTTTTATATACCGTTCATCTTTCCTGCATCAAACTTTATTGTGTAAATGATCTTGTCTGTCTTATTTAAACTTTATTTTTCCTGCCTTATTTAAAACTTTAACTTGCACAGGAGTGCCTCCAAAGAGTGGGGAAACAGAGGCATGTTGCTGGGACATGTTAGAGGAGAAGAGAATGATCCTTGATTTCCCTGGGTGTGTAGCATCGGGGATAACAAAAAAGCAACCAAGGGGGGGAAGGAGGATTGGCAACAAGGGAGTTAAAGAAATAGGTGGAATGACCAGGAAATGGGTTGAACAGGCAAAAGTGTCATGCGGAGAGGGTAAGTTATGGGGACTTGGGTAGAATGACAGGCAAATATGAAAATGGGTGAACTGATAAAGTACTGCATGGAATGACATGAGGGGGCCCATGAAGAGCAGATAGTATGACGAGGGACTGGAAGTACCTATAGTGAGAACTGAAGGTTACAGGGAATGGGTGAAATGAAAAGAAATGTAGAAAGACTATCAGGAGACGTGGAGAACAAGCGAAATGTCAAGTAACTGTATGGAATGATAGTGAGGTTCATGCTTCTCAGTGGGTTCCCGCAGGGTCTCTCGTGTACTGTCACAAGTATTGCACAGGATGCCGCAGGCCAGTTATCATCCATGAGCCAAATTCATGTATGATACACACTAAGGGGGGTGGTGCTAGTTGGGAGTGGTATGACTTCCTTTGCCTCTCCAGCCTCCCTCACCCTGCTTACCCCATGCCTGCGGGCTTCCCTCTTTTCCTCTAACACTCTTGCTATTCCACAAGTTTCATATACTCCCAGATCACTTCACCTGCATCACTCCACTTCTCTTCCTCCTATCTTTGCATTCCTTGTGGAATTATGTCATTCCATCTGTTCCCCATGTACACCTTGTTGCCCCCTATCATTGCACTGTTCCTTGTCATTTTCCTAGCTCCCTGTGGCCCCTTCAATGTCATTCTACCAGTCCCTTATTTTACCTGTACACCAATATCCACAGAAAGTAATTCCAGTCTCATTTAACTCCACCCTATGCTACCCGCCTTGTTTTTCCATCCAGTCTGTCATCATTCCACCCAGTCCAAGTGGCTTCGCAGTCATTCATCCCAGATCTAGTAACCTGTTCCCTATTATTCCAGTCCATCATTCTATCCACACCCTCTCATTCCTTCCTCATCATTCCATGCACACCCTGTGGCTTCCATCAAGACATTCCACTGTCTCCCATCATTCCTGGTCGTCTCCATCCTGTAATTCCATTCACTCCCCATCATTCTAGCTACTCCTAGTAGCTCCTCACTGTCACTGCAGTGCACGCAGTCCCGCAACATTCCAGCCATAACCCTGGACTATTTTCAGTCATTCTACCCAGTTGTCATTCTACCCACAATCCATGGCCTCCTCCCCTTTCATTCCATTCTGTCCTCATTATTCCACCTACTGCTGGTGGCTCCATCCCTGTCATTCCACCCAGTTCCTTTTTGTTTCACACACACCCTGTGGTGGTCCCCTCCATGCTGTTACATCTAGGCCCTTGCAATTACATCTGCACTTTGTATTCTTCTCCCTGTCATTCCACTCAGTTCCTTCACATTCCAACTGTTCCTGATTGCCTCCTCACTTTCATTACAACTGATCCCAGTGGCCTCCTCCCTGTCATTCCACTCAGTCCCCCAGGATTTCAAACAATCCTAATGGCTGCTTCCTCCCTGCCATTCTACCCAGCTCACCACCATTCCAGCTGTTCCTGGTGGCCTTCTATCATTTCACCCTCCCCTGTCATTCCAGCTGCTCCTGGCAGCATCTTTCCTGGCATTCCATCCAGCTTGTCTTTCCAGCTACTTCTGTGGCCACCCCCAGTCATTCCACCTAGTTCCTTGTTGTTCTAGTCAATCTGGTGGCCTTCTCCGTGTCATTCCACCTAGTGCCTTTTTATTCCAGCTGCACCTGGCAACAGTCTCTGACATTCCACTCAATCCCTCATCATTCCACTGGGTGTTCCCAGCGGCCACCCCCATCATTCCACCCAGTCCCTACCATTCCAGGTGGCCTCTTTAGTATCGTTTCACTTAACACCGTCATTCCAGCTGCTTCTGTCAGTTTGTTTCCTGTCAATCCTCCTCATTCCAGCCACTGCCAGAGATCACCACCCTATTGTTCCACGCAGCCTCTCGTCATGCCACCTGCTGTTGATGGCCTCCACTCTGTCATTCCAGATGCTCCTAGTGGCATACTCCCTGTCATTCCACCCAGCTCCTTATATTGCCAGCTGCTCCTGATGGCCATCTTCCTGTCCACCCAGGGACATCATCCCACTCAGCTGCCCATCATTCCAGTCACTGCTGTCTATCATTCCACATCTTTCTATTGGCTTCTTCATTCTCTTTCTGTTCTGGCATTTAAAAAAAAAAAATCCAGGACACCACCACCCCTCCTTTCTTTGGCATTCCCCACCCCCCCCCCCCCCCCCCCCCCGCTCTCTTCCTTTCACAGGTGCAGTTCATTGTATTACTTTACTGACCACTTAGTATTTAAAGATTCCCATTATTTCCAATTGGTGTTTGTGTTCTCTCTGTTCCAATTGGCATGCCATGTCATTCATACTTAAATCCATGGATGATTAACCCAGCACATCACCGCAAATGTTATAGTCAGGGAATGTGCAAACTTTGAAATAATAAATCCTTCCATAGCAATATACTTCCAACATCTCAAAGATTTCAAATGATTTCATTGCTGGAGGTGGTGTTGTGCATCAGCTCTTGGTCAGGGGTAAGGTTTCTCTGGATCAGGAGTGGATCCATTTCCCCACCCCTTAATATTAGCCTGAACTTACACGACTAGACCCAAGTGAGCCCCCAAAGGCTCAAAAGTCAGGAAGCACATTAACTCCAAATTCAACATCCTTTTAAAAAGGTCTCGCGTGTTTGCAAAAGGCTGGGAGGAAGCACATGGGAGAAACTTTGGGCTAAAAATTTGTGGGGGAAGCCATCCCCTATAAGCGATGCCCACATCTCCCCTATAATAGCAGGAGGAAAAACAATTGTGGGAACGCATCCCTCCCAATATGTAATTACTCTCATGCGGGGTGTCTGAGGAAAGAGGGGTTATTTAATATCTGGGGCTACCCCGAATCAGCCCCATGTTAAGTGGGAAAGAAAAAAAAGGCTAAACTTCTGCCCTGCGCTCGAGCTCTGGCTGCTGCGACTTTTAGTAACACTGGGGGGAGGCAGAGACCAGGCTTCCCCACCCCAGCTATAAGGGGCGAGACAGGCCTGAAGGGGAAAGCTCCGGCGCCTCGTATCCCCCCGGGACAGGATGTGGGAAACATAACAAGCCCAAAGAGGCCAGACCCGCCTTGTTCCCACGAGCTGCCCAGCTGTCAAGCGCTTGCGCGCGCGGCCTAAGAGGAAAGCAGGCAAGGGCGGAGCCGGAGACCTACGAATTCACATCCAATTGGAGGACACAGTTGTCATTGAATTGATGAGCGACGTCTCCCTCTCTCCTCCCCCTTCTCCCGGTCCTCTCGGATGCTAAAGTGAGAGTGTTGTACCGGCGCCACCTATGGACAGCCATGGGGCACTGCATCCCACTTTACGTCTCCGGCGCGACTGGGTCCCCGCACTACAAATCATGTCCCCTAAGGGGATGGGAGGGGTTAGTGAGTGGGAGGGGAGAAAGTGCTCAAAAATAGCCCGATAGCTCCAGCAGGGCTGCTCTGAGCAGTGTGCACCGAGTGGCAGGAGGGAGGGAGCAAGAGCCACCCGCGATCCCTACTTGGGATGAGGCGCTGCCCTGCCCACTAAGGCAAGAAGGGCAGACATGGCCAGTAGGAGCAGCAAGAGCTCCTGCTACGAGGAGGAGGAGGAGGAGGAAGAAGAGGAGGAGGAGGAGGAGAGGGAAGAAGCTGCCCTCGGGAAATTGATCGTTCGACTAAAAAATGTCCAGGAAGGGAAGCAGCTGGAGAATTTGATCCAGATCCTGGAGGATCTCCGTGCCCTTACCTTCCTGCCCACTGGTGAGGCTGCTATTGAAACAGTAGGCTGCGCTCAGGGTTGTCTGCTTTCTGTCCCTCCCTGCGAGAAGCCGTGAGTAATTTGGCATTTTCATTTTTTTTTTATTCCCACCCAGCTTCCAAGTTATTCGGTGACAAGAACATCCATGTCCCCTTGCTGCTGGTTTTGGATTCCTACATGAGTGTGGCATGTGTGCAGCAGGTAATCAACTTTGTTCGGCTCTACTCTGCTTCCCTCTCGCCAGAAGATGCACCAGCTAGTTTAATACACTATGTGATGATGGCTGCTAAAATACCACACTCTCTCTAGAAAACTGTAATCCAAATGAGAGACTGTCACGGTTCATGGCCCGATCTAAACTCCCTGATCCAAACCCTCCAAAAACTTTGGGGAAAATTTGAATTGACTAAATGTTGCATCTCATCCCCATCAGTTGAATGTCTCATACTTCCCAGTCCAAACACTCTCAGACATTAGCAAAAGTTCATTCACATAGCCTGGGCCTGTGCCTAGATAACATATTCATCCAGAGGTGGGGAACCTCCAGAGGCCAAATACAGCCCGGAGCTAGTTTTTATGCAGCCTCTTTCCAGTACCCACATCTGGTCCCTGGATCCAGTTTCTACCCCCAAGCACCGGAAAACTGAACTCAGGGCACAGGAGCAGAGATGATAGTATGCACACAAGCATAAGGGATGGATCCATGGCACAAATCCATGATCTGGACCTTCTTCCTGAATGCACCCCAACCCCCAGCTTTTATGCAGCCCTCGGAATTGTACTAATTTTCAAAGTGTCCCCTGGGAAGGAGAACATTCCCCACTCGAGCATTAATCTGTAGCCCAATGCAGCAATATATATCTCTTTCTCAAATGTGTATTTTCTCATGTAAAAAAATAAAAATAAACCAGGACTTTATGGGAATAGTCTAATGCCTATTACCCACCAATAGTAAATCCCCTTCTAGGGTGGGATGTAGTCCTGGGCAAGCTGATAGCTCCCCCTGCCAAACCATTGGCTAAATGTTTACTTCAGTGCCTATAATTAAAAGTAGCATTTTAGTAGCCCTAACTTTGACAGGCTGTATCAGTGAAATTAGGGCACATAAATGCAAATGATACTGGTTAGACTAGGCCACAGTCCTCAAACCACTTACTCTGAAATAGTCTTGCTAAAATCAGTTCATGTATAGCCAAATCAAACACAACTGTACCTCGGCGGTCTCACATCTTAGTAGTACTGCAAAGACACTGCCTGATATTTCAGTAATGAGAGACACCGTAGTGCATAAATATTACATGACCTACATTATTGCGATTTATAATCAATTATAGAGGTTGACTTTCCGTATTTCTTTTTTTGCTTGTGTTATGCTTCTTGTTAAGCATTTGTTTTCTAAACCAATTTATAATAGTTACTAGAGTATTTTAGAACCCTGTACTAGATTAATGTAGGTTTTGTGTGAGACAGGATCTGTAATAATCTATCTGTTCAGCTAAAGTCTCTCTTGTCAAGCTGTTTTACTTACATGGTTTATTTTTCTTTTGAGTCTCTTGATATACTAAGCCAATCTAAAGCAAAACGTGCATTTGTAAATGATGTATCATATTGCACAGGTTTTTAAATCACTTGTATTCTTATGCCATGTTGTGTTTGCTGCGACATTGTATTTGAGCATGGCAGGATACCTTAAGGAAGTGCATCAGATTTAAAAACAGCTACTATTCCACTTAGGCAAACTTTAAAAACAATGGAGTGTAATATGAAACTTCACATATATGAATGGCCTTAGCCTGATTGCATTGGGGGTGTGTGTGTGTGTGTGTGTGTGTGTGTTTAAAATAAAGTATTTATATTTAATGGAAATTCTTTAGTTTACTGCTTGATTTTATAATTTGATTGACTCATAGTAAATGAAACACTGAAGTTAATGTCAAGAGCATTGCCTGAAAGTGCAAATATAAAATAATTCCTCCTGACAGTCAGTTGCAGAAAACAATCCACATCAAAAAGAATTCTAAAGACAAGATGATCTCTTCCTGAGTACTCTGTATTTTAAAAAATGGATTTGTATATTACAAACTTTTTACTCTTAAAATTTCAGTTTGCTAGGTAGCAATGCATAGAGAAAACCAAATCACAGACTGGTATTTTAAATAATGGGAACAGCCCCAGTTAAGTCACAAAAGCAAGAAAATTCAGAATTAAAACTGAAATTACAAGGGGTGCTGGTATTAGGGCAACAACAGCTGTAATTTTCAAATGCTAAAATAACAGCTATATCTGACTCCTGCTGACATTCAGTCGGAGTTAGGCATCTACAAACCACTATTTATAATTTTAAAAATCTCCTTCACTAATATTAGTTCTTTGCACTGCTGTGGTCACCATTATATTGCCTTTCATCTGAGCATCTCAACAAAATTTGTGAGGAATCTCAAACATCAACTAATATAGACTTCTGTGATAGGACTCAGCACTTATTTAATGTTACATAACAACACTACACAAAAGGTTATGACAGGAAGCGAAAAGTACCTCTGAAACTTCAGGGGAAGTTTTCATATCTGAAAAAGGAAATAGAATGTATTTACTTATGTTACTTATGAGGTTAATACAGGGCAATTTTGGACATTACGAGATCACGGGGTGAAAACAGACATGACACTAACCACCCTTTAACCACCCTTGGTGGTCATTTATGCATGTTTCAGGGCTGCATAGGGCACCAATACAGCCCTGCAACATGCATAAATAACCACCAAGGGTGGTTAAAGAGTGGCTAGCGTCATGTCTGTTTTCACCCACAGTCAACCACAGTGAATCCCCTGTGGTGGCTGTTGGTCCCGTTATGTCTATTTGCTCCCCGCCAGATGTTCACCACAGTGAACCACTGGCGGGAATCAAATTGACCACGATTCTAAACCTCCGGCAGCCCGGAGGTCCAGAATCATGGTGGGATTGGGCCCCAACCATGATCATAGTGATCACGATCCAGGATTGGCTGAAAGTAACGTCTGTTACCTTTGGCCGGCCCGGATCGTGGTCCCGAACACGGACGGGATCGAGTGCAGCAGCCTTATTGGCTGCTGCGCCTGCCCGTGCCCCGGAGGGCGGGTGACCGGGGCTGTGCAGCCGCATGTTGCGCCACGCAGCCCCGCCCCCTCCCCGATCCCTGCTAGGAATCAGGCCGGCACATCTAAAGGATGGCCGGACTGATTTCTGACCGGGATCCAAAACTGATCCCGGTCCGTGATTGAGCATGACGGGCCTCCGGGCCCGTCACATCTAAAATTACCCACACTTAGCTCACTATGGACTCTCTCATGATTTTAGCCTGTACTCTTAAGACTTGGTTTTATTATCTTTACTATAACAATTTTTAAAATACAACACAATAAACATATTGAAATCTTCCCTGCTTTATCCATCATGGTTTGGCCACAGTAACTGTGGGCACTTTAGTCTCATTTCATGACAGTGAAGAATTATTTCAGAATCTCAGAATTTGGTGCAGAATGTCTGTTCCACTAACCAGTTTTTCCTTTCACAAGCTGATTGCTCAGTAACACCTTCAGTTACTAGCACTGAAGGAAGCATCTTGGGATTTGTCTGAATACACAAAAAGTCGTGACCTGATGGATCTGTTTTTCCTTCCGGACTCAGCTGGCCACAACTGGATGTTGCTATTCCTTTAACATATATGAACTCAAGGTCTATTTCTGAGGAGATCAGTTTTGCCAACAGCAAAGCCAGTTGGACTAACAATGTAGACTTCACCAGCTTCACTACAAAAATGGGAAATGGACTAAGTTTAGAAAAGTCAAAGTTAAGAAAGACAGCACTGATGCTTTTCTAAGTAAATGCAGCTACAATCAGTTTCTTTTGGCAGTCATTGACTAACAATGATTGGTTCAGCTGAAATATTACAGTACAAATCATATTTAAACTCAAACCAGAGAATGAATGTCATTGAAATGTTACTGCATTATTTATTTTGAAGATGTATCACAGGGTGATATAGGTACATTACTCATGAGAAGAAGGAAAAGGGAGGCCAATTTAGGGTGTGATCCTGAACTTGATCAGTCAAGTCTGACAATTAGGAAAAATTGGTAATAATTAGAGACATAATTGAAAAGCTCATTTTATGAAACACAATTTTAAGTCTAAGTCAAGTCTTTAAAACAGCAACCCCAAATTATCTCTTCATAGGGCTTTATTATAACTTTATAGCCAACTGTGATGGAAGACGTGCATCAAGAGCTGAGAGAGGCACTGTGTTTGACATAGTGCCTCAGGGAACACAGGGTGATTTCAGACGTGACGGGGCGCCTATTGGCCCCGTCACGGAATCACCTTTTGATTCTCCACCGGAATCAAAAAGTCACGTCCAACAGACGTGCCGGCTGATTCCGGTGGGGAATCTGGAGAGGGGGGGGCTGCGCAGCGCAACATGCGGACGCACAGCCCTTCCCCCCCCATGCTCCCCCAGCCGCCCACCCGGCTGCTGCGCCCGATTCCGACCAGTTACCGTCTGCCAATTCCCGCGTGGTTCAGTTAACCATGCTTTCGGGGATGGTGCCCAGACCATCCTCGAAAACGTGGTTATTTTGCTCTCCACCAGTGATTCACCGTGGTGAAAATCTGGCGGTGAGCAACCAGATATTACGGGACCATCCACCACCACGGGGGATTCACCGTGGTTGAGTGTGGTATTGTAACATCTGAAAATACCCACAGTCACCAGACCACCTTCTGCAAGGATGCAATATGCACTTTTCCCACCCCATGCAGGTGCATAACCTTCTTCTGTCTACTTATTCATTTCGTAGGTTCACACCACTACCAGTGATAGCCTTGCATTTCAGAGAGTGCAAGGACCAGCTTGCATGCAACTTCTGCACAGATGTGCAGAAAAGCAAGAAAGTTCCTTGTGCCCTCTCCCTTCCCCACCATCTTCTCTTTGCATCACTAAAAGTCCAGTAACAACCCAAACCTTCTGTCTGTAGATGTTTCAGATGTGCTAAGTATGTCGGTTCTAGCAAGAATGGCTCTGAAAATTTTGTTTTCAAGATTAAAAATTTCAACAAGATTGAAAATTTTGTTTTCAAGATTGTTGCCCCAGTCATCAAACACCTGAATCACAAAATTGCCACAAAATTGCTGAATCACAAAAGCCAAAGCTGAATGGGAACATATGCTGCCCCCACCTCAGATCCCAAGAAATATTTCTTCAAGGTCAGGGTATGGCGCATTGGTTGGGTATGTTGGAGTAAAGAAGTTTGCATTGTTTCTATTGGTGTAGGATCCCTTCTGTGAATAATTACCTGACTTCACATTCCAGGGCTGCCAACTGGGCAAATCAACATTAAAAATGAAAGGGGGAAATGGGGGGAAGAGAACGTGCAGGGAAAGCAGTAGAGTTACAAAAGCAAAACTGAGACAGAGACCCAATTCTCACTGAGTTTCTGTTTTTGCTGTTACGACACCCAGGCTTATTTGGGTGTTTTCAAATTAGACAATAACCCACTGGAGTTCATATTTGGTCAGTGCAACCCCCACACAGTCCCCACTCACATGTTTAGTGTGTGCAGCCTAATAAATGGGCAGGCCCTGTGTGTATTTCTTGTGTGTTCAGGCAGCCCCCAATCACAGTTTTAGCCCAACACACCTAATACACAGGCAGGTGTTCTTTTCTCCCACGCTTTGCTCACCAACCCCCGCTTCCCACTGTTCCGCCCCCTGTCATGACTCACAGCCATGGTGAACCCTGAGAAGAAGAAGCTGCACCAGCTGTTTCTTTCTTCCAGGATATCTCTTTGGGAAGAATTCCAGACGCCGCTATCCCTGCCCACCCACAATACTTGATGGAAATAGCTTTTTGTTATACACAGAATGCTGAGTTTATTACATGTATTCATTAAAAATGTAGCCTATCACAGTAAAACACCTCTTACTGGCAGCTAGCATATAGTTGTAAAGACAGAGTTTGTTATACAAAAGAAAAGATGGTACATGTTCCCTGTGCTATTAATGAGCTGACGATGGCCTATTAAGCTCAAGGAAATATAGCCCCAAGCAGTCTCTTGCTAATGGCTATTTAGTATTAATTAAATGTATTCATTTATTTACAGTATTTATATACCACCCCCTCCTACCCAATGGCATCTCCTTCCCAACATATAATATGTTGATATCTTATATGTGTTGGCATTTTATATGTTGGCATCTCCTGCACAGCATATAAAATACAAAATATAAAAATACAAAATACAGAAATATAAAATACAATATAATATCAAATATTGCAAGATCAAAACCCCTCTCTCAGAAGAAAAGAAAAGAAAAAAAATGGCTATTAGACAATGCAGTCAACATCCAGACACACTGTTCCAGCAGCAGTTGGTGGCTGGAAGTAACCTTTTGCTATGCACACAATGTTGAGTTTATGGAGCAAATCACATACTTAATGGAATGCCTATAGTGAACATTGAAGGCAAAAGTATAAATTCAAAGCAAAAGCAATCAGTCTTTGCATATTGTCCCCCAAGGACAGAGCCAGTCGGAGGCAAGCAGATGCTGTTCCCAGAAGGGACGTGATAGAGATGCCTACAGGGAGTGCAGCTCCACAGCTGGGGCTCAGCATCTCCTCTGGGCTTTGCAGCCAGCAGCCTAGGAGTAGAGTGGATCCCTGGGAGCCCCAACTGCCAAGTTGGCCAGGGCCAGTCCTGAGTGACCCTTGTTGGCTCATGTGCCCAGGAGATGAGCTGGGTGCCCACTTTGGTCAGTGCCCACCCACCCCCACCCATCGCCCATCTCCCTCGCCAAACGCCTGGCAGAACAGCCAGGTCGACTGACCCCGTTGAAACGAGGGGAGGTCAGGGGTCAGCCGGACCCCCACCGGCAGGGAGCTCCACAGCCGCGGTGCAGCCACCGAGAACGCCCTCTCCTGTGTGCCCCCCCCCAGAAGACTCGGGGGACCTCGAGCAAGGCGCCCCCGGATGACCGCAGGGGCTGATCCAATGCCTGGGGGGGTGAGGCGGTCCCGCAGATATGCAGGGCATAGTCCATTTAGGGCTTTAAAGGCCAATACCAACACCTTGAATTGGACCCGGAAAACCACTGACAGCCAGTGCAGAGAACGGAGCACCAGTGTAATGTGCTCCTGGCGGCCCAGCCCTACCAAAAGCTGGGCCGCCACATTTTGCACCAGCCATAACTTCCCAGCCATCACCATGAGTGCGTTACAATAGAGCGCGTTACAATAGTCCAACCTGGAGGTGATGAAAGCATGGATGACGGTGGCCAGGTCAGAGTCTGAGACATACGGATGAAGCCGTCGCACCAGGTGTAGTTGGCGAAAAGCACTCCTCACCACAACCTCCACCTGGATATCCAGGCAGAGCTGCCTATCGAGGAGCACCCCTAGACTTCGAACCTGAGAAACCAACGGAGGACAGACCCCGTCAATGACGGGGGCCACCATCTCCATCGGCTTACCCACCAACATCACCTCCGTCTTGTCAGGATTCAGCCTCGGTCGGTTTGCTCTCATCCAGTCCCCCACAGGCGTCAGACACCGGGTAAGCACCGAGACTGCCGGGCCTGGGTCTGTTTAAAAAGAGAGGTATAGATGGGTGTCATCAGTATATTGATGACACCGCACACCAAACCTCCTGATCACCTCGCTGAGTGGCTTCATGTATATGTTGAACAGGAGAGGGGACAAAACAGAACCCTGCGGGACTCCACACGAGGCATCCCGGTATGATGAAAAATATTCCCTATTCACCACTCGCTGAGTTCTTCCGGTCAGGAATGAGCAGAAGCATTCTAGAACAGTCCCATCCACCCCTACACAGTCCCGCAGGCGCGTCACTCACTAGCATCTCGTGATCAACGGCATCAAATGCAGCCGACAGATCTAATAGGATCAGCAGGGTTGAATGACCCTGTTCCCAGTGCAGATCATCCACCAAAGCCACAAGCGTAGTCTCAGTGCCATGACCTGGTCGAAATCCTGACTGAGAGGGATCAAGAAAACTGATGCAATCAAGATGCCTCTGCAGCTGCTGGGCTACAGCCCATTTGATAACCTTCCCTAAAAAGGGAAGGTTGGAGACAGACTGATAGCTGGTGGGGGAGTCAGCATCAAGCAATGGTTTCTTGAGCAGAGGCCACACCACCTCCTCCTTGAGACAGCCAGGCACTCTATACTCCCGATAGGAGGTGTTGACCACCCCAGCCAGCAATGGACCCATTGTCTCCCGGCAAGATTTAATTAGTCAAGACAGGCATGAATCTAACTCACAAGAGGTGGCCCTCACCGCCCCAGGAACATCGACCACATTGACGGGTGTCAGCGACTGAAATTGATCCCATAAAATTGGACAAGACATTTCATCATAATAACCTCCAGTTCCTCATGTATATCAATCGCAGCATCCAAGTCCTGGTAAATATGAGCGATTTTCTCCACAAACATGTCACAATGGGCCTTAGATGACTCCACTTCCAGGTGAAGGGAGGCCGGACTGACCAGCCCCCACACCACCCGGAAAAGCTCCACTAGATGGGATCTTGCGGATGCTATGAGGGCAGCAAAGAACTCCTTCTTTGCTGCCCGCATAGCCATGGCATAGGCCTGTAAACTGGCTCTATGACACAATCTGTCGGCTTCAGCACGAGAACGACGCCACCATCGCTCTAACAGCTGCCGTTCTCGCTTTAGCAATCGCAGCTCCTCGGAAAACCAAGGAGGCCTGCGGTGGTGCCGCGTGGGTACTGGGTGCCTAGGAGCCGTCTGATCAATGTCCCCAGGCATCAGAGTATTCCATAATATGACAAGGTCATCAATGAGATGGTCGTCGAGATCAGAGTGTTATCTCGCCCAGAGCCCTCTGAAGTCGCTCCAGTTCCATCAAGCTCTGGGGGTGAACCATTCTAATTGGTTCTGCACCTTTCCAGGGGCAGACATGTGCCAGGAGCGAGGCCTGCAGGAGGTAATGGTCCGTCCATGGCAAAGGTATAGTTGATATCTCTTCCACTAACGGATCACCTGCCTCAAGGCCGGTGCAGAACACAAGATCCAAGGTATGCCCACCACGATGTATCGGGCCAATCACTTTCTGAGAGAGGTCCATGGTTGCTATGGTGGCCATGAACTCACACTCTGCTTCCCCAAGGTCAGCGTCGGCATCGATGTTGAAGTCCCCCAAGACTATTGTCTTTGGGGACCTCAACACCACCCCCGACACCAACTCCTCTAGAGCATGCAGAGAGGCTGCTGCACAGGTAGCTGCATGGTAGACAAGCAGCACTCCCAAACTGTCACCTGCCAAATCAAACACAAGGTGGAGAACCTCTATATCTGGTATAGGTTGCACTGGATACCTCCGCAGCGACCATCGCTCCTTAAAAATCATGGCTACACCACCCTTCCGTCCCTCCGTTCGTGGTGGTTGTTGCACGGCATACCCGGCTGGAACAAGGTCAGCCAGAATAGGCCCCGATTCGTTGTCCAGCCAGGTCTCAGTGATGCATACGAGATTGGCGGCATAGTCCAGGATCATCTCCTGGACAGTTGTTGCTTTATTGGCCACCGATCTCGCATTTAACAACACTGTCAAAGGATCGGGGGCCCTCTGACCAAGAACCACCTGCCCCTCTGCCTGGGAGATAGCGAACAGGCCATGCACCAAGCAACTGTCCCGCTTCACTGATTTCACACCCCTCCTGTTGGGGCCATATCTCCTCCGTCCTATCACGACCCCTACGGCTGTGCCCTCCCCCCCTGGGAGACCTTCCCCTAGACCCGACTCCCCCCCAGCTGCCCCGCCTAGACAGCGAGGGAGATTCTCACCCACTCCCAACACACTCCCCAATACCCCCCTTCCCCATACATTCCCCACCACCAAGACAATATCTGTGAGACCGCCTCACTCCCCGTGTCCTCGGCAGGGATGCCCTGCTCGAGGTCCCTCGAGTTTCTCGGGTGGCCATGCAGTAGAGGATGTTCTCGGTGGCCGTACTGAGCCTATGGAACTCCCTTCCGGTGGGGACCCAGCTGGCCCTGGACCTTCCCTCTTTTCGGAAAAGTTGCAAGACCTGGCTGTTCCGCCAGGCGTTTGGTGGGGGAAAGGAGTGGTGGGGGGATAGGGGGTGGGAGGGTAGGGGGCAGTTGTTTTCTCTGTTGCCTCCTTTTAATGTGTTTTAATTGTTTTTATTGTAAGCTGCCCTGAGCTGCCTGTGGCAGGAGGGGTGGGGTAATATGTTTTTAAAATAAATAAAATATAACCACCACCCCCAATATACAATATAACCCCCCCAAATATACAATATAGACCCCTCACCCCCCCTAATTCCTTAACACAAAACCTGCTAATACAAACACAAAGCCCTCCACCCCCAACCTCCGCCATTAGGCGTACATGTGCGGCGCTGCCGATAGGCACACCGCTTTAAAGCCCCTACTGGGGCCAGCGCAGATGCAGGCAATGAGTGAAGCCCCGCCTCTCTCCCTCTCACACTGGGGGTGGTGGAAAATCCCTGTGTGCTAGCTTCCAGCCCCAGCGCGGGCAAGCAGCGCCGAAGAGGGGACGAGTCCAGCCGACTCCCAACCCCCATAGCAACAATGGTGTAAAGGGGGGGGGGAGAGCTCAACCGGCTCCCAGCCCCCCTGAAGCAGGGTGCTGCGGCTGCCAACAGGCACGTCACTTTAAAGCCCCTACTTGGGCTATCGCAGGTGCAGGCAACGAGTGCAGCCCCTCCCCATCCCTCTCACCCTGGGAAGGGGGGGGATGGAAAATCTCTGTACGCTAGCTCCCAGCCCTGCCGCAGGCGAGCAGCGCTGAAGAGGGGGTGAGCCCAGCCGACTCCCAACCCCCTTGGCAACAACGGTGTAAAGGTGGTGGTGGTGGGGTGAGCCCAACCGGCTCCCAGCCCCCCTGAAGCAGTGTGCTGCGGCTACCGACATCATCACTTCCGTCTTGTTAGGATTCAGCCTCAATTGGCTCATCCTCATCCAGTCCCTGACAGCAGCCAAGCATCGGGTAAGCACTGAGACTGCAAGACCTATAGCCCCTAGTAATCTTCCCAAGTCACAGCAGCCACCTTGGCTCGTCCGTCTTGCTCTCCGGGAAGCAGGATGTGGGTGACGGGCACTCATGGCAGCTGGGCAGCAGTAAGGACGGTGGCCTGAGAAGGGAAGGTCCTGTAGCGTGTTGGGGGCAGGGGCTTGGGGTAGAGTGCAGGAATGACTACCTCAACTTCTGCCATAGTGTATCTCTCCCGAGTTCCGCCCCAGCCCACAGGCCCACTATTGTGCCTTTCCCTCTCCCCCAGCCTACTGTCCCACAATAATGTCTCTTCTCCTCACCCCCCAGCCTGCCATCCTGCTTCCCAACACTCTCCTGGCCACCTGTGAATAGGAAAGATAAAAACACACCACATAATTAGATAGCAATTAAAAAGAAGCCTTAATCATTTAGCTGTCTAAACGCAGTCCCCCTCCCCCAGGTGCATTAACTTACCATCGTTTCCTGGCAGGCAGAGAGTGCCTGTAGTGAAACACCAGAGGTAGCTGTGCTGGTAGTTGCCTGGCTGTCATTTTGATCCCTGGGCAATATAAAGGCTGTGGAAGTTGCTTTGGGGGAGGCAACGGCTTTGAAAGAGAGCATGTTGGGCATATGCTGTAAACCAACGCATGTTTGAATTTGGCGCACATTGGGTTTTTAAGGTGCTAGTGAGAGCAAGAGCAGAGAGACCGGCCAGAAGTGGTCATTCTTTGGAACGTGCTAGGTTTTTCGCTCGTAACTCTATGGTGCTGGCAGTCCAGGACGCTGTCACGCTGCATCGGGGGATGCGAGCGTGACAAGGGGCATCCTGGGTTGCCAAGCAACCCGCCAGAATGCTCCAGGACACCTCCAGAGCTGGTGGAAGTAGAATAGCAGTCGGGCCTGCGCGGCCCGCACAGCCTTCCCCCATAGGGTCTGGTGCAAACACCCCGCTCACACGCAGCACACGTCTGGCAGGGTGACGTACAACATAGGGGGGCGGGTCTTCGCCCCCGTTCTGGCCACAAGGGATGCTCACTCAGCCATAAAGGTACTGGCAGGGCAGCTAAACCCCACTGGTAATAATTTTGAGAGGCTGGCCTCTTTACTGTGAGAGAGTGATTCTTGATTCAGAAGTTGTCTTGTTCTTGTCTTGCCGTTGGTGTGTGCAGCTTCCTACCTTTCCTCCCCTCCTGCCTTCCATCCTGTGTGAGAGTGTTGCTGCGTGACCCTTCTACACCCCCCCCCATGACCTCGCATTCAACCCTTGCCACATAGAGTCCCTTACCTCCCAGGAAGAAAGTCCTCTCCTCTCCCTCACCTATCGTCCCCTCCCCCTCCCCAGTCTACCACTCCTTGGAACCCCTACCTCCGTTCCCTCACCTACTGGAGCACGGTGCCCTGGACCACGCAAAGCCTGTGAGTACGATTGTGACTGTGTATGTACCCCCCCTTGTCACCCCTGGGCGTTGGCGACCTCTCCATCCCTGTGATGGGTCGGGTTGCCCCCCGTTTTGCAGGGAAAGCCCAAACGTGACTCTGAGGGAATTACTTACACTTAGGTTGTGCCAACAGGGAGAGGCGCCTGCGACAGGTTGGCCCCCTTCCTGTCTTTCCCCCCCCCTTTCTCCCCTCCCCTGTAACAGACGCGAGGAGGCTGTGCACAACTTAATTGATGGGACATTGCCACATGGGCACACATTAGTCAGGATTTGACTGCATGGTGGGCTCGCAATGTCCCTGCGCTATGCCATGAGTGGCGAGTGGGTGGTGGCCATGTGGCGCATGGGGGCTAACATCTGGCAGACAATAAATGGGCAGTGAATACCTATTAAATGCCCACCTGGCGTGGGCTATTGTCCCGTTTGTTTTTACCTTTTATTTGCAAATGTGTTATAAATTGCAGTGTCCAAGGCTAATGTATAGGACTGAATTGTACTGTGAAATTCCAGATGCCTTCAGTAGAAGTTCTGATGTGCAAGGAATCGAAGACTTAGCCTTCAGTCCTTAAAATTTACAGTGCATTACTCAAAGCACTGAAGAGTATGCAGTGACTAGACAAAGGGGAGGAGAACATTGGGAGAGGCAGGGATACATTCATGAGGTGTTGCAGATGCACATGCTTAGCTTTGTTACTTGAGGAATAGGGGGGCGCTGAAGGATAACATAGTATAAGAAAGGCATCAGTGAGCAGTTTATTGAGTGTAGCTATAATAGGTGCAATGTGCAGCCATACTTTGGCCTGGGAGCCTGGGAGACCCACACACATGTAGATGCGCACACTAGGGTGGATTGCCTTAGCAGGAGGCCCAGTCCATCTGCTGCACTAGGGTCCATTCCCACCTAGCCACACCTCTGTCTATGGGG
>QEPC01008309.1:9516608-9547321 GCA_003113815.1 Sphenodon punctatus
CCCCCCCCCCCCCCCATCCCCACTGCCAAAAGCTCGGTCAAAAAGAAATGCTTTACACTGTCTCTGGAATATGCTCAAGCTTGGACTCTGGTGGACTTCCATGGGAAGGGAGTGCATAGTACTGGGGCAGCAACTGAGAACGCCTCTCTGCGGGCCCTTTGTTGTACGGACAAGATTAGCCGGTGGTATCCGCAGAAGGGCGTTTCCAGCTGACCACAGGGGTCACAGTGGAGCATGGAAGGAGAGGCGGTCTTTCAGATGTATAGGGTGCAAGCCATATAGGGCTTTAAGGTCAAAACCTGCACCTTGAATTGTGCCCGAAAAGCTATAGGAAGCCACTTCAGACTAGAGCACAGCTGTAATGTGCTCATGGCAGCCTATCCCTGAAAGGAGCTGGGCCACCACATTCTGCACCAGCTGTAGCTTACGAACAGTCATCAGGGTAAGCCCCACATAGAGCTCATTGCAGTAGGCTAGCCTCGAGGTAATGAAAGCATTAATAATGGTGGCCAGATCTGAATCAGAAATAAAAGGCCGCAGCCTTCTCACCAGACGGAGTGGATGAAAGGTGCTCCTGGCCACCACTGCAACCTGACAATTCAGGCACAGCAGAGGATCCAGGAGCACCCCATGGCTGTGAACCTGAGTACCTAGAGGGGGCCAGACTCAATAACAGGGGTCCCAATCCCCTTCAGATCACAAGATCGGCCAACCATCATCTCTTCAGTCTTGTCTAGATTCAGCTTCAACTGGTTCACCCTCATCCAGTCCCCAACAGCAGGCAGGAAGTGGGAAAGCACTGAGACTGCTGGACCTGGGTCAGATGAAAAGAGGTAGAGCTGGGTATCATCAGCATACTGATGGCACCTTACTCCAAACCTCTGGATGATCTCGACTAGTGACTTCTGATACACATTGAACAAGAGGGAAGACAGAATGGAACCCTGTGGGACACCACAAGGGGGAGATTACTCATCGTCCATCACCACCCACTGGCACTTCCCAGACAGGAATGAATGGAACCACTCAAGAGCAGTCCTGCACACCTCTGCCAGGTCCCACAGACATGTCAGCAACACCTCATGATCAAGTGTATCAAAAGCCACTGAAGATCTAACATGATCAACAGGGCACAATTCTTTCTGTCAATATCCAGGCGTAGATCATCAACCAAGGCCACAAGTGCACTCTCTGTGCTATACCCCGGGCAAAAAACTGACTGAAATGGGTGCAGGAATCTGAAAGCATCGAGATGAGCCTGAAGCAGCTCAGCAACCACCTGTTAAATAACCTGAAGTCCAAAAGATGGTCCAATAAAAGATATCCAAACTAGTGGAGGCAGATTAGACATCTCATGAACTACACGCCTATTAAACAATGGAGAGATTCGAGTTTTGCAGAACCCAGAAGTGAAAACTAAGAACTTTGGAGAGTAGCACTAGGGTACACTCAATTAAATTAATTAGCAGCATGTTTCAAATAAAGTATTTTTTAGCTCAACACACAATTAACCAGTGGAACTTATTGCCAGAGGATGTTGTGAAGGCCAATAGATTAACTGGACTCGACTGGATAAGACCCTACAGTTAATTGGTCAAGGCATGAGACCTCTTACTGCTTGGGGCTGGGAGTAAAGGGAACGGATCACTTCATTGGCCACTGTCAGATGGAATGCTAGCCTAGATGTACCATTAGTTGATCCAGTTTGTATGTTTTTATGTTCTTATGATAGTAGCTTGCCTTATTGAGTAGTACCTTGAGGGAAGCGCTGCCAGTTTTTGTTGAGAATAGGTCCAGGTTTGCTTGGATATTTATTGCAAGTCAGTATGAACAGGGGGTTGCTGCTATATGCCAGAGGTGGGGAATCCCAGGCCTTTGAGCCCAACGCAGCCCACAGCCAGTTTCTGGATCTGGCCTATGGATGCAGTCCCTAACCTCAAGCGCTGAAAGAGTGCTCTCAGGAGGAAGGGAGATGGGATGAGGACTGGAATTGTATTTGTGGGTTGGATTCCTGGTTTGGATTCTTCCCTCCCTTTCCACATACTGAGCGTGACCCTTGTTTTCCCCTCCCTCAAATCCTATCCAGCCCATGGAGCTTGTATTATTTTTCAAAGTGACCCCTTAGAAAAAATAATCCCGCATTTTTGCTGTATACCTTTAGCATTTTAAGATTTGTAGTTGAGTGGCTGGGCTGAATCCAGCAAAGAATAAGCACAGCATGGGCAGCTACGTGCTGCATTCGTTCCTCATCTTTGGGTGAAAGCAGATGTGATGTTGGGCTGCTGCTTCCTGGGCTGACCCTTGACAGGCAGCCCCAGTGGACAGAGCGTGCGCTGGGCCAGAGCACAGTACAAACGTACGCCTGGGCGGACCGACAGCCTCACAGCCTGGGGATGGGGAGAACAGGGAATGTGTGGCTGCTGCGCCCCGCCCCCCACCATGACAGGCAGCCATGCCGGCCAGTGACAGTCAGCCATGCCTACCTGTCATGGCGGGGGTGGTCTGCTTTGGCCAGATCAGAGCAGACCCTAGCCCAGTCTGTGATCCTGGAAGTCTCGGGGATCACAGCCCAGGTTAGCTGCCAGCACAACCAGGATACCCTGGGTTGAACATCTGGCAATGCCTGCACACGTGCAGGTGGGGTCCGTGCACAAATGTGCCAGAGTGGGCTGAACTGGTCTGCTGTCGTGTTTGTTTTTACCCTTTGAGGAAACTGTTTCTGATTCTTATTATCTGTTCACAAGTCTTCCCAAGGCCCATACGCTTTTGAGAATTGAAGCAGCGCTCTACTCCAATATCAATATTTGCTTTTCAGTATGAACAGTAAAACTTGTTTCTGAACAGCATTTTCTCTCACTACACACTTTAGCCAAACCTTTTGTATCTGAGATGACAAAAAGTTTCCCTTGTTAAAGAAGCTGGTCATTCTTTTAGCATGGAGCTAAGCACAGCAGGTTTCCCACACAAAGACGGGGAAAACTCAGACAATTTATTGCTAGTAGTCTTTCCAGCTATGTCTAGCATGTCTCATTGCCTTGCCGACGTTGCATCACCTGCATGGCATGTGTACAAATGGACAGTATGCTGCAATTATGAGAGAAGGAAAATATAGCTTAAAACAGCACAGCTGCACAGCTCTGAGATGATACACATTGTCATACTGTTTGTAGATTTTGGGGGAACAGAAACTTTTGTTTAAAAACTGTGGTTAATTGATGCCAAACAGTTTCTGCCTCAAACAAGATACAGAAACTCTTCATGAAATTGATCCAGTGATTAAGTCATTTTCCCCATTTGTGTTCTTCTTACTCAAAGTGCTCTTGACTGATAGAATAGTAAGTAGTTTGTAGACTCACTTTTAAAAAGAAGACATATGTAAGGAAATTCTATCAGCATTTCTGAGCTCTTTCTAAATGTTAAGGAAGTTATTTCATCAGACCTTTTTGTAGCCGCAGAGCTCTCACTGAGTTGGTGGGGATAGTGTTTCACTTCTTCTTTCGTTGGAGAGGATGAGGTGCATCAGCAGGGACTTTCCTTCTCGTGTGCTGCTTAGTTTTTAGATCATAATGGTCAGGCCTGTTCTTTGGTTTTGTACGGCACTTTACTGAACCCGCTCATGACTGTAGAGCATAAGCCCTTTGGGGTTGAGACTGGTTTGGCACAGCTCATATATTGCAAAATACCAAGTCTACTTAAGATCAGACCCTCCCCACCCGCACATTGCAGCAGCACTAGTGAACTTCTACTGTGTAAAAGAAGGAGCTAGGTTTCTGGAAATTGCTCAGAGGGAACAAATTGAACTATCGGATGCAGATCTTTGGACAAAGCAGAGCAAATCTATTCAGGTGCCTCTATGCATGTAGGGTTGCAGCATAAGAGCCAAGGGAGAAAAGGAACCAGCAAAACTCTTGCTACATGAATCTTCCGGTACTCCCTGCAATAGTGGTGTGTGTTAGGAGTGTGCCAAACAATGGTACTTCAGTCAGGGTGGGGTGAAAATGGCCTCTGTGGATTGGTTGGGGAGTCAGTCTGCAGGCAAGGAGGAGGGTAATAGCCTTGCCACTTTCCCCTTTTCATCTCCATCACCCGCTCATGTACCCAAACTTGATGCTCAGCTAAGAATTTGTCCCTTTGGTGAAATTTCCACCAGTGCAGAGGATACACAGAAGTTATTCTGCCCCTTTTCAGCCCCACTTGAGAGGTCAGTAATAGCGGAGGACGAATCATAAGGCCACTGTACAGAATAAGTTTTACAATTACAATAGCATATACAGAAGTACTGAGGGGGCATTATGGCAACTTTTCCTAGCGATAGCAAGATTCATGGTGTTTTTAAACTAGCTGCTACCCCGCATGGCCACCCAGGAGCCACTTATCCACCCGCCTGTCTGAAGGTGGAGTGGGGGGGATGCACGCTCCCATGAGCAACGGAGCACCTGCTCATGGCCATGCACAGAGAAATGCTGGGAAATTCAGAGTGCTTCATGCAGGGCATGCCAAATAGCTCTGTAGCAATGGGTGGCTACGGAGCCCCTGCCCGTATGAACTGGTGCAGCCAGCCAGCCATGCCAGTAGACCACTCTGCTGCTCGTAGGCTCTGTGGGTGGGGACAAGGCCTTGCAAGTCACAAGAACTGACTGGGAGCGCTGGAAGGCCCAGGTTCCCCAATGCTCACACCAGAGACATGCAAATTGTAAAGGCCAGCCTGGTGCGCTTCCCCCTCCCCCATGGTCTGTGGCTATGGGGAGTGCATGGCAGCTTGCCGCCATAGGTGAGGTAGTCATGCTGGGAGCCACCTGTTTGAATCCCTCCCCACGCGCTCCACCTGGGTGGGTGCTCCACGGCAGTGCCACTCAGCAACTACAGACCCCCTTCCCCATTGAAACTGAAATCTTTACGGTTCTGTCTTATCGGACTGACAGTTCAAGGGAATGTTTTATTTCATTGCAGCCTATTGCACAAATCTAGTATATATGGTATGCAGGTGCTTTCAGTGCCATAGAACACAGGAACAATACTGCCACTGGGACAGACCTAGTCCAGTGTTCTGTTTGCAGCAATGAATGATAACAGAGGCCTCCTGGTAGTGGTGAAACAAATAGCAGTTCAGTATTCACTGGTATTGACGCGT
The DNA here is from genome assembly GCA_003113815.1 of Sphenodon punctatus. Taxonomy (NCBI): domain Eukaryota; kingdom Metazoa; phylum Chordata; class Lepidosauria; order Sphenodontia; family Sphenodontidae; genus Sphenodon; species Sphenodon punctatus. The sequence continues at coordinate 9,521,740 of QEPC01008309.1, forward strand.
CCATGCATGTTCCCCCCCACCCCCCGTCCACGCATCCAACTGCTCGTGTGACAGTGGTGCATGGGAAAGTACGCTCTTGTGACCCATGTACCAGCCACTCATGCCTGGAACTCTCTCCCTGAATGCATTCGCTCTGCTTCCTTCCACCCAAGTTTCATATCTAGGGTTACCCTACCCCATCCCCGTTAAAAGAGGAGGCTTATAAAAATACATGTTGCAGGGCTGCACTGGAACCAATGCAGACCTGTACCATGTATTTGTCATAAGCATCCTCTTTTAAAGGGGAGGTATGGTAACCCTATTCATATCACTCCTGAAAACCTGCCTCTTTTCATCAGACTTCTTCTACCTCATCTCCACGCACTCATTACTGATGTTTCCTCTTCCATCTTTTCAATCAGGGTCTCCTTCTTCCCTGTAACTGAGTGAAACACATTCACCTGCAACTTTTCAACTTCCTTAATGTATCCTCCTCCCTTTGTTCCCCTCACTCTTGTCTCCCCTACATCATAAGCCCCTCAGGGTAGGGACCTGTCTCTAATAATTGTAAAGTGCCAGGTACATTCCTGACACTATATAAATAATAATATGAAGATATTAATTTCACCTTTTACCTCACGGTAAACATACAAGGAACAGGGGGTTATATGGAATATCCTTCTTCTTTTCTTCTTTCCCAGCAGTCAGAGGTTTAAGGACACCCTGAGCTTGAGATAGCATTGCCTGACCATCTTGGCTAATAATCATCAATGGACCTATCCTCCATGAATTTGTCTAAGACTGCATGCACATGAGTCGGGAGGCAGGGGGGAGTTCTGTGAGCTGAAGTCATAGCACGGGGGCATTGTGGGAAGCTCTGCTCATGTGCGGGGGGCTTAACCCATTTCTAGCGTGATGTCTCTCTCAGATGACAGGGCTGGATTTGGAAGCCCTGTCATCTGCGAGGGCCATCACGTCAAAAATGGGCTAACCCCCCACCCCTGCACATGATCGGACCTTCCCATGATGCCCCTTGCCATGATCTCGGCTCCCAGAATTCCCTCCTGCTTCCTGACTCTTGTGCAAGCAGCTAAATTATTTTTTTGTCCCAGTTATGTTGTTGGCCTTCAAACATCCTATGGCAATGAGTTACACAGGTTAATTGTGTGTTGTGTGAAAATGTACTTCGTTTTGTTTGCTTTAAACCTGCTGCTTATTTATTTCATTCGGCTGTAGTTTTTGTATTATGAGAGTAACGATTCCCTATTCACTTTTTTCACACAGTGGATAATTTTATATACCTCTATCATATCCTCCCTCAGTCATCTTCTTTCTAAATTGAAAACCTTAATGTAGACGTTTCTTTTAATGATAATCCACTAAACAATTGCATGGTAAAGAAAGCAGTAAATTGTGACTGAACCCCTAAGGGGTGATGGGTTCGGACTTTAGGCAATTGAAGGGAATGTTTTATTTCATTGCAGACTATTGCACAAATCCATTATATAGAGCAGGGGTGGGGAAGCTTTTCTGTCACGGGGGCCACATTGAAAATTAGTACGAGCTTCGAGGACCACATAGAGGTTGGGGGTGGGTGCTTAACAGGTGTATTGAAGAAAAGGAGGGTCCAGATCATGGATCTGTACCATGGATCTGTCTCCTGTCCTTGTGTACATGCCCCCCTTTCAGCCCCATTATCCTGAGCTCAGGTTTTCAGTGTTTGGGGGCAGAGATTGGATCCAGGGGCTAGATCCAGGCACTGGAAAGGGGCCACGTAGAAACTTGCTGAGGGCCGCATTTGGCTCCCGGGCCTGAGGTTCCCCACCCCTGATATAGAGTATGCAGGTGCTTTCAGTGCGATAGAACACAGGAACAATACTACCTCTGGGACAAACCAGTGGGCCACCTAGTCCAGTGTTCTGTCTTCAGCAGAGTAGCTGTTTTGTTGTATGACAGAAATATTGCCATATTGGGAACTGGAATTGATTTCTCTACTGTTTCCCAATACCAATGAAATTTCTTGATTCTTGCAATACTGTGAGATACCATTCCGATTTACCAACTTTCTGCTTATCTTTTACTGTGTATGTACCATTCATTTACCACTTACTGCATTGCTGAGAGTACCATTTTCCTTCTGGGTTTGTTGTTCCCACATTTCTGAGCAAATCACTGTGTGAATAGCCCATTCCTTAACCTCCCCCCATGGCCCCTTAACCTCCACTCTAGTGATTCCAATCAGAATTGTTGTTCTATGCTGTTCCCTTTGTTTTGACCAATCTGCAACTAGACTGCAGATTAGTAAAGGAATCTACATACCAACCAATGAATGACAATGAAGCACAAGGAAAATGGAGTGCAAGAAATGCGGTATTTCATCGGTATTACCCCATAGGATTTTAAATGGATAGCAAAACAGTAAACAGCAAAGCGGTAAACAGGAAGCTGGGAAGCAGAAAGTTGGTAAATCGAGAAGGGAAATGTTGGTTGAGACATTATCGAATACCGAGAGGTTCTTGATTCGACCGAGACAATATTGGGAACTGGGATTTTGATGAGATTTCCCATTTTGGCAAAATGTCATTTCAGGCCTAGTCTCCATCAAGGTATTGCTGGAGTATTTATTTATTTATTTTAATTTTTAAATCAAACATATAAAATACAGAAGATAAAACTCATAAAACCACATAAAATACCATAGCCCCCATTCCCCATTTCCAAATAGTCATGTAAATCTTACATTATCTGTGAGTTCAGGGCACCAAAAACAATTACATTTTTCATTGGAAAAAGGAACCTTTCTTCCTAGTACCATATGGCTAATTGTCTACCCCAGCACAGTATCTTTAATCCTGGCATTCCTTTTTCTCTCTTTAACATATTCCTCCTGGACCCCAAGGGCCAAATTCTCTTATCATGTGTACATATTTTCATTGATTTCTGTTAATATTGTACACGTATTTCTAGCAATGAAGTGGATCTCCAGATATCCTGGATTTTCACAGATTTTTTTAATTTCCCCATATAATTGTAAGACACAGTTCTCTCTCTTCTTTTTATTTAAAAGAAGGATAATCTGAGTCAATAAAGTAAAGATGATGTAAGATTTAGAGTAAGACTCAATAGCTTGAGGGTAGAAAAAATTACTTTCACTATACCCAAGGAAAATATTACAAATTCAGGAAATCCAAATATGTTAAGGAATGGGGCTGTTTAACTAGGGCCGGCAAGCAACCTTAACTCTGCCCTACACGATATCCTACAACATCAATGTGATTAAGATTAAGGCATTTTAGAGTCTGTAATCCCAAATTAGATTAAACTGATTTTAAGACCACATTAGGGTTTGTTTTGTTTTTTGTTTTTTCATTTTTTCCCTCTCATAGCATTCGTCGAGAGCAAACCTAAGACTGTGAGTACATTAACTGTGCATATCCATATTTTGAAATGTTTTGGAGATTTTTATATGTTATCTAAACTGAATTTAAATATTTATTGATAGTTTTCCATATAGGATTTTAACCAATCTATTTTAACTCTTTTTAAGCAAATGGTTGTGATCTGTATTTACCATATTTCTAACTAATGTTTAATTGCAAACTGTATTTTTTTTTTTAAATCTTCAGGCACATTCTAAAAATGCTTACTGTCCACAATGCAAACAGAAACCTCTCAACAATTGGAATGAAAACCTTAAATATGCTCCTCTGTTCAGGTATCAAGTATTTTTCTTTTCTAACTGATATAAGTTTTTTTTAAATGTAGAATATAGTATTTATGGTTGTCAATGAACACACTTTTTGTTAGGATTCTTATGAACTGAGATGTTCTCTTAAAGTCCCAGCTTTAAGGGAAGTCATGAGCTTTAATTTAGATATAAGATGAGAGGTTGCTGTCCTCAAGGTTCTTGAGAAAACTAGAAACCATGGATGAAATGCACCCCAAACTCTCAGAAACGAAAAGGAAAGAACCTAAAATTGTAGGTTTGTTTTTCCCAAACCTCAACCATGAATATATGAGTTATTCAATATATTGTGCCTAGTCAGAGCTGACCTTAGAAATTGCAGGGCCAAGGGCAAAGGTAAAATATGGGGCCCCTCATGGTCCCATCCCTCCCCTGTGGCTCCCCACTCCCTTGGGGTCCTCCTCTAGTGCCCCACACCCTAGAGGCTGTCGTGTTTGGGGCTGCGGTGTGAGGGAGGGAGGACCCTACACTTTGCCCTGGTGAAAGCGGGGACCACTACAGACTCCTGGAAGTAGAGAAAATAGCAGTGCCCGGGGCAGTTGCGCTGTGGTAAGGCCAGCCCTGTGCCTAACCCTTTACTGCCTTTCACCTTGTTAAGTTGTTTGTATGTGTGCAAACTAGGGGGGTTATAAATAATAACATTTTATTTGTACTGGCCCTACGGCCTTGACGAGCAAAACGTACAGAAAAAAATAAACAATAAACAATACCAACATACATAATAATACTTTGGAAACACAAAATTGCCCTAGCAGTGGCGCTTCCCATATTGCTAAAGATTTCACAAAACTCACTCACTGAATGAGGAACCTTTCAATGCATTAAGTAGATTTAATTTGTAGCTTGCGCATCTGTAATTTTTTGGCCCTGAGGGCAAAAATAGCCACTGCCCTGGTCGTCTCTGGCACCGTATTCACGTAACAATAAAACCAGTTTCTGTACAGGGAGTTTTCCCACTCAAATCCTCCACCGAAGCCCACATTGCTTTTCTCGCCTCACTATACAGTGGACAGATTAAAACATAGTGGGGGAGATCTTCAACAACCGGCATGCCACAGATGCATAACCGTTCCACATATTTAACCCCCTTATATCGCCCACTTAGGACTTCGGTTTCCATGGTTTGGCATCTTAATGAAGTGAAAGCCAGCCTGAGTTTAGGTTGCAGGAGCTTAGTCAAATAAGCAGGCCAATTTAGACCTGCTGCCCAAAATTTATACCAGGGGGCAATCTTTGCCTCCCTGATCAGACTCCTGCGCTGCTGAAGATCCACGTCTCTTACTCTCTGATGTAATAATTTTAAGGCTTGCATGGGGGAGAATGAGGGAAAGAAATCTACGGAAAAGCCCAATTCCTTAATCCTCTTATAAACTGCCCTCCACCAAGGGCACACTAGGCCATTTTTCCCCAAGGGTTTCTCATCACTCAGATGTTCATAACATTCCTCCAAACATAGCCTCGCCAAAGACTCAGGGTGAAATAAGTGGGCCTTCAACCAGAAGGTAAGTATCAATTTATCACAAACCAGTTCCCATGAGCCAAGGCCTGTCGCCAGGCTAGTCATTGCGGAGGAAGTGGACCTAGGAACTCCCAACAATCTTTTGAGCTAGGGGTGTTAATAAACAGTGTAATAGCCACTCACAAATGGGTGTCTATTGGGTGGACATAGATCAGAAACACGTGTTCTCAATCCGTGTCCCCTGCATGGCGTCCTCCTCAAGATTGAGGAGTAGGTTGTGTGGGCTAAGGCATGAACACTTGTTGACCTTCAAGCCGCCAACATGTGTGCGTGCTATTAGATGGCCAAGGAAATCTCCTTCTCCAGCAGTGACTCTCATTGTACATACCCTCTCTTCTCCTTCTCACTGGAGAATGAGAAGAATGGGGACTGCAGCTGGTGTGTGGAGACTTTGGAGCCTCCGTGCACCAACTGCAGACCTCACTCTTCCTGGTAGGGAAGGGGAAGAGCAGGGACCGCAGCTGGTGCTGAGATTTGGTGTGCTGGCCGCCAGCCCTGCTGGGTTCCTCCATGCCTTGGAAGGAACCCAACCAGGTACACAGCTGGTGCATCAAGCCTCCTTCCCACCACCCAGCTGCTCAGGAAGCAGCCCAGCAGCAGAAAGGTGTATAAAATAGATGGCTCAGCACTCTGGTCCCCTTCCTAATCAGCTCCTCCCCCAGGAGTAGGGTTAGCATACCTCCCTTTTAATCCAGGATGCTTATAAAAAATACATGAAGCAGGGCTGCATTGGTTCCAGTGCAGAGCTGCATTGGAACCAATAGGGCCCTGCACCATTCATAGTTTCATAAGCATCCTGGATTAAAGGAGAGGTATGGCAACCCTACCCAGGAGTCAAGTGGAAAGGGGACCAGATGGGGATAGCACATATATGGACTATCAGTGTCCTGGGACACTCAGGCTCTTTTTACACGAGCAGCACCCAAGCATGACCCCCCAGAAATCTGGGTGTTCATGTGTCGCCGATTCTCGTGTATATCCCACAGCAGGTGGATGGATGTGTGCGTGTGCGTGCGTGTTCCCACGCACATGCATGCACGTCCACTTCCACCCATCCCCCACGCACAGAGCAACCGGCGAAAATGGCGGTTCCTCTGTGCATGTAGATGGGTGGAAGTGGGTGTAGATGGGTGTGTGCCCATCTAAACCCTCCTCGCACCCTCTGCACACGGACTGCGGTGCACACCAAACCCTCTGTGCCGCGGCTGTGTAAAATGGGCCTCACTTGCATCCATACATTGGGTGCTGAAACCCACAGGGCCCAGGTGAGTGTCCCATGACACTCACACCCTGTACACAGGGCTATCGTACCATTAGTTAACACCCTTGGTGTGGAATGCTACCAAATCAGAGTACTTTACGCTAGCTTTGGACAGATGTAACTTGTTTCTTGTGGTGCAAAGCACTGGAAAATGCATACTTCCTTTCAGCTGCTGAGAATTTTTTTGGCACCGTTGCTAGTAGCATTTGGACTAATGCGTGCTTGTTGTGTAATTAAGTATAAGGAAGCAGATAATTTTTTTGTGCAAATTATAAGCTTGATTTAATTTTGAAATGCTTTTTTTCTGGGAAATAAATGTTCATCTGCTGTACAGGTACTTAGGCTGAGCTACCACTGAGCTACCCCTTTTAGGACAGAATGAGAGAATTTTGAAATTTTACCAGAGTACTGTGTTTCAGATGGAAGCAAGCTATAGAGATTAGTAGTCTATTACCACTTTATGTCTTCTCTTCCCATGTACAGATGTAATTACTATTCTCCTCTTGGAAGAAGGGACAGATATATTTTTTTTGGTATTTGATGCTATGCACTCCTTCTCCAGTAATGAAGAAATCCAGAAATACGGATGCAGAGCTTTGCACAGGCTTTTTAAGAAAGGTATTTGTATTCTAGTCTTTGTCAAAACTATCCAACTAACTTGCTCTTATTGCCAGGGGGAGGGTATTCGCTAGATGGAGCAAAACAGTAAAGTGGCTAAGTTCCCAGCTGAATCTTTCTAAGGTCTTTTTTAAATGGACTGTCCACGGTGGTCTGTGGTTGTGCCGCTGCGGGGGTGGTGCGGGGGGGTGGGGGGTGGGTGCAGATGGCACACACCTATCCCCCACACATCCCCTCCCATGCTCCCGCACGGAACAACCTGCATTTTTGCTGGTTGCTCCATGCAGGGGAGGTGGGGGGAGGTGCGTATTTTGCGTGATCGCGCAGGCACACACACACACACACACGTTGCCACTTCACACAAGACAAACCCATCCATGTCCACTGCGTGGGCATGAGTGGGTGAGTCTCGTTTAAAAAGGGCCTATGATTGTCATTTCAAGCCCTAGGTTTTGGGCCTTCAACCAGTTAAAGCACAGAAATAGCTTGCTAAACCTCTGTAGACCCTTTTCCATGACTAAGGAGACTAAGAAAGATAACCCTGGTAAATTTTATATCGAAACCTGAAGTTCTAAAGGTATGGGGACATGTCAAGATGGCAGACCCACACGTCTGTAAGGCTCAGAAGTCAAAATGCTTCTGCAGATCTTCTTAGATCAGCTAACTACACACATGGACAGATTTCAAAAACATCCAGCAACATTGGAACAAAGAGTAGCTGCAGCATGTAAATCAACCAGAATAATAAAAGATACCCGTCTTCAGCTCCTGAGCAGCAAATATAAAAGTTCAAGACATATAACTGGTGTGGGTAAAGTTCCCAAGCCCATGAGCCACATACCAAAATGTTCATATCACCAAGAACCACAAGATGCATTACATTGATCGTGGATTCTCCCGATTCTGGGGACAGGACAGCATGGCTTCCTCCAACACCCCAACAAACTTACATATAGGTTCTGGCTCCCAGGTGGCCTCTATTGAGGCAGCAATAGAGGTGCAGGGCATGCTCCCAAAGCCCCCAGAAAGCTCCAGTGGTGGAAATTGTAGCTTGGCTTCTCTTAGGGTGTTTTTAAATGAGACAGTAGCCTGCTTGGAGTCTGTGTTCAGTCTGTGCAGTCCCCACTCAACCCCCACTCACATGTTTTAGTGTGTAGACCTAATAAACGAGCAGCTTCCTACCCGCATTTCATGTGCTGGCAGTAGCTGCCACAGGTGGCATCACTCAACGTTTTCCCTCTGCCGAGCCCTGGTTCTGATGGAAAGGGAGGGGGTCACTGCCAGGGAACGCTTCTCTGTGACCCCCCCTTTCCATCCAATGCAGCGTTCCCATGCTCAGGTGGCTGGAGACAGCAGCCTGAGCTGGAGAGAGCAGCTGCCGCTTCCCCACTGCCTGTCATTTTCATCCCCAGCTTGGCTTGAAAGGAAATGCAAGCTGAGCCCAGGATGATATTAACACCCAGCCTAGCTGGGCTGGGGCAGAAACCCAGGTTGGAGAGAGCAGCTAGGAGCTGGCTGGGAGCAGAGCATCTGCTGCCGCTGTCCCACCACCTGTCATTTTCATCCCAGGCTCTGCTTGCATTCCCTCCCTGCCACCTGGTTTCTTCCACCTCTGGCTGCATCACTCCCAGCCAGCTTGTAGCTGCTCTCTCAAACCCGGGTTGCTGCCGCAGAGCCCGGGATGAAATTGATAGGTGGCGGGCAGGCAGCAAGGAAGAAGCTGCTGGAGCAGCAGACAGGAGAGGAGAGTGCTGCAGCTAATAAATGTGCTGCTGACGTAATACATCACCAGATGATATGCACCCGAGTACTGAAGAAACTCCAGTATGAAATTGCAGACCTACGATAAGAAATAAAACAGTAAAACATTAAAAACATAAATATATAAAAACAACATTGTCAGACCCAAACGGTGCAAAAAACAATATCCCTCCCACACCCCAACTAACTCCTCCCCCCCTTCCCCCCCCGTGCCAAACGCCTCACTGAAAAGCCAGGAAGGCTTTGCCAACGGAAGGCAAAGAGATCCAGACTGAGACAGATCTCCACTGGGAGAGCATTCCACAGCGATGGAGCAGCTGCCAAGAACACCCTCCTGTCTGTCTGGACCCATTGATAATGCAGGACCTCCAGGAGAGCACCCTCAGCCGACCGCAGGGGCCCAGGGGTGAGGTGATTCATCAGATAAGTGGGGCATAGGCTGTTTAGGGCTTTATAGGTCAAAACCAGCACCTTGAATCGGGCCCGGAAGACAATAGGCAGCCAGCACAATGCTTGGAGCACAGGTTTAATATGCTCCCTGCGACCCGTTCCAGTAAGCAGGCGGGCTGCCGCATTTTGCACCAGCTGCAGCTTCCAGACCGTCACCGTGGGCAGCCCCACATAGAGCGCATTGCAGTAGTCGAGCTTCAGGATGACGAATGCATGGATGACAGTAACAAGAACGGAGTCCGAGAAATATGGATGGAGCCTCTTCACCAGATGTAATTGCCGAAAGGCACTCCTGGCCACAGCTGATACCTGCAGATCCAGGCACAGCTGTGCATCCAGGAGCACCCCCAGGCTCCGCACATGAGAAACCAATGGAGGACAGACACCTCCAATACTGGGTATGTCCTCCTCCCCCAGAGCTTCGACCTCGCCCACCAACATCACCTCTGTCTTGTCGGGATTGAGTTTCAATTGACTCAACCTCATCCAATCACCCACAGCATCCAGGCACCGGGATAGCAACAAGACTGCAGGTCCTGGGTCGGTTGAAAAGGAGAGATACAGCTGGGTTTCATCAGCATATTGGTTGTTTTTAGACACACATTTCCCCTGGATGTTTTCTGTAACATTCAGAACTTTCTGCGTGTCTAAATCACTCACCCAGATCTTAAACATCCAGATCTTTGAACTTCTGCATGAAACGTCTCCCAGAATCTTTGTGTGTAAAAGGTTCTTCTGGTAAACTGCTTTGCTCCAGGCAGCTGTGGTCACTTGGTTTCCATGGCAGCCTGTCACGTTTACAGCTGCGGCTACTTTAGGCTGCCTCAGGGCAGTGTTTGTGTGAAGAATGCATCCAGGAACTGCCTCAGGACAGTGTGAGTGAGAAAAATGAATCTGGAACTTACTTGTGGACTTGTAAACCCAGAAGATTGAAACATCCGGAACTTTAACATGTGTCTAAAAATGCCCATTGATGACAACACCCTCAGCTGCACATAACCTCCCCTAGCAGCTGCATAAACACGTGGAATAAGAGAGGGGACAGAATAGAACCCTGTGGGACCCCACACAGGAGACCCCCAGGGGATGATGAACAGTTGCCTAGGACTACCGCTGAGATCTATTTGCCAGGTAAGAATGGAACCACTGCAAGATGGTACCATCCACCCCAGCTAGGTCCCACAGGTGAGTCACTACCATCTTGTAATTCACGGTATCAAACGCCGCAGATAGATCCAACAGGACCAACAGGGTGCTATGACTGCTATCCAGCGTCACGAGGAGGTCATCGACCAAAGCTACAAAACTGGTCTACGTGCCGTAGCCTGGGCGAAAGCCAGACTGTGCAGGATCAAGGAAACCGGTGCGATCAAGGTGCGCCTGGAGCTGACAGGCCACCACCCATTCAGTAACCTTCCCTAAAAAGGGAAGGTTAGACACAGGCTGGGGCACCAATGTCAAGCAATGGTTTCTTGAGGAGCGGCTGGACCACCGCCCTCTTAAGGCAGTCCCCTCCCGGCCGGCAGTCCCCTCCCAAATGGAGGCATTGATCACCCCTGCCAACACCGGCTCCAATGTCGGCTGGCTTTCACCAACCAGGACGGGCAGGAATCAAGTTTACAAGTTGTGGCCCGAACAGACCCAAGCACATCCACCAGCTCGGCAGGTGTCATTAATTGAAAATGTGGGAGTGGTGAGCTTGAAGAGCTGTTGCACTATTTATTTAAATAGTCTTGCTCCCTTGAGCCATGAGTTAAATTTCTTGAGCCTTTGCTGATAGGCAAAGGCCATTGGGATATGGAGTACAAGATCAACTATCTCCTGGCAACACTCAGGAATCTTTAAGGAGAAAAGCTGCTAATTTGATGCATTCCCTTGCAATATGCAGACATATGGTTCTGGAGAAATTGCTTTAGGTTTTTTTTGTTTTTTGTTTGTTTTTGAGGATTGGTTTAGTGTTTATTGAATGCGATTGAATGTTACTTTGTGTATTTCTTCGTGTATATGTTATACTTTATGTGTGGTTGTATTATTTTTTGTATAACCTTATGGTTGTGACAAGTAACTAACTAGCTAATTGAAAATCAACCCACAAACTCTGACTAGACAGGGCATTCCTAACCCCTGGCTCTGCCACTGGCTCTGCCACTGGCTCTGAAATGGTAGAGTCGAAATCATGCTAAATGCGAGCAATTTTGTCTGCAAAGTACGCCAAAAGCATGTCACAGCGGACTTTAGACAATCCGACTCCAGGCGGAGACAGGTTGGACTGACTAGACCCTTCACCACCCAGAACAGCTCTGCTGGACGTGACTGCCCCAGGTTCTCCATGAGCCATGGAGACTTAGGGTGGCGAAATGCTGGGAGAAGACACGCAGGAGCCACCCGATCTATGGCCCCTGTTAGCCAATCATTCCAAAAGACCACCAGGTCATCAATGGAGCGGCCATCAAAGTCAACAGGTATACCCCCAGGGCATTCCGGAACCCATCCTGTTCCATAAGTCTCTGGGGGCGGACCATCTTAATGGGTCCCTCACCCCAATGCACAAGCAAGCACACCGGAATGTAAGATCACAGGAGGTAGTGGTCTGACCACGCCAAGGGTGTACAAACAACATCCCCTATCACCGTACCCCGTGCAGAATACTACGTCCGTGCAGAATACTATGTCCAGATTATGCCCTCCCTTGTGTGTCAGGCCAACCATCACCTGGGACAGCCCCATGGTTGCCATGGCTTTGGGGGACTTCAATATCCATGCTGAGGCCAGATTGCTTAGAGCGAGGCAGGAATTCATGGCCGCCATGGCAACAATGGGTCTGCCCCAGGTGGTGGTTGTCCTGACACAGAGCATTTTTGAGGACCTATTTTGAGGACCTATGCTGTGGCTGTGTGGGCAGCAAAGAAATGTTTCTTTGCTGTCCTCATAGCATCTGCTCAGTCGCATCCAGGCCCGATTCAAGGTGCTGGTTTTAACCTATAAAGCCCTAAATGGCCTGGGCCCTGCTTATCTGAAGGATCGCCTCACTCCCTGGGCAGCCTGTACGGTCATCCGGGGGTACTGGAGGTCCTGCATTATCAACTTGTCCAGACAGACAGGAGGATGTTCTTGGCAGCACTTCTGTTGGGTACTTCCTCCAAGCGACCAAGATTGGTCACTGTTGGAGACGAGTGCTGGGCTCAATGGACCATTGGTCTGACCCAGTATGTGTCAGGGCCTAGTCCTAAACCCATGGCCTCTGGGCTTAGTGTTGACCGTTTCCCCCCTGCATCACCACCTGGTCTGCTTGTGTGTGAACTGTGTCCCTGTCCTTTCTCTCTCCCTTCTTCTCTGTGTATGGCCACACCTGCTGGCTTTCAGCCTTATATAAGGCATGCTGGGAGCTACAGGAAATTGGTGGAGCATTGGTTTCTGCTTCTGCTGTGATCCTTCTTTGTGTACCACTCAAGTTCTGTCTCTCCAGTGTACTGTTTACTTGTGTTCCTTTCCTCTTGACTAGCTTGCCTTTCTTTCCTCCTCTGTGTTGAGTGTCTTTCCCTCCCTAATTATGTCACTGTCTTTCTTTGTATGTACTCTTGTATGCTGTCTCCCTTAGTTAGCTACAGCCCCTCTTTTCTTTGTAGTTGTTTTCTTGTATGGGATTCCTTCCCCTTATTAGCACATTGGTGTTACCTTGGATTGTACCTTTACTCTCTTATTGTGTTTCTGTCTCTCTTTGTATATTTTCAGGCAGCGGCAGCTGTATTGTATGTGGTCTTCCTTCTAGTTAGTTACAGCCCCTGTTTCCCTTGTAGTTGTGTTCTTGTTGTATGTGATTCTTCCCCCTTGTAAGGACACTATCTTTCCCCTTAGGTCCTAGTCCCTTTCTAGTAGCCCCTTGTTGTCCCGCCCCATTCCCCCTTTTCTGCTCCCCCTGTATATTATTCATAGTTCTTTGCTTTGTATATTGTTCCCCTTTGTAGTTCCCTAGTCTCTTCTGAGTCCCTTGCTTAATGTTGGTTCCCCTTCATAACTTCCCAGTTTTCTGTAAGTTCCTGCTTGTTTCCCTGGTTCCCAGCTCCCTAGCTTTGATTCCTCAATCCCTTCCTTGATCTTGATGATGTGTCGTAAGCTCTCTTAGGCCAGATTTCCTGGCTCTTGTGTTGAGCAGCAAGTATCCTTTCTATCAGAGAATGGCCGAGAGGTTTCCTTTACCTACCTGTTACCCTTCCGATCACTGCCTCAGCCCTTCCCTTGCCCCCTCCTGGGCTTCTAGCCCTGGAGCCTGACAAATTAGCACTGACCAAGTATGGCACTACTTAAGTTCTTATGCAGCTGCTTAATTTCAGGCCTTGCTAAGCTGCAACTCTATGGGGCTGGTGGACTTGGGTGCTGGTGAAGCTGCGGGTGAACTCAATAGACGGGAGGCAGATGCATGAGCGTGCATTAGCACAAACTAGCATGCATTGACCCATATGGTGGGCCCACAATGTCCTTGGACAATACTGAGAGTGGGGAGTGCATGTATGCGAATGAGTAGGAGCTATGTGTGGGGTGCAGGCGAACAACTGGCAAACACCTAATAGATGGGCAGGTGAACCCCCACCTGGTGAGTGCTAATGCGGGCTATCCTCTCGCTTGAAGACACCTTTACGCTTGAAGGAGCTGCATGGACATACCCTCAAGCAGCTACAGTACAGGTGCCTGAGAGCCACATGTGACTCCCAAGCAATCATTTACCCACCTCTGCCTTATAAAATAGAGCACAATGCCAACGTGTCCTTGATATCTGATATGTTTTTTCTGACCAGGTCCACAGACAACATGATCTACTTGTAAATAGGAATAAGTTAAAAATAGAGTCCATCAGATGCCAAATTTGGCTGCCAAGGGTAACCCTTAACAAACTGACTGACTTGAGTACTACCATTAGGTCTCCAAACATTATTCATCATATAAAGGGAAAGAAAAGGCATTTCGCAAGATTCATTCTGCAAATCACTCTGAGTCTCTATTTGTTCAAATAACTTCTGAGTAAACACTTTCTCTAGCTTTGTAATCACTAGGATACGAAATTGCAGTCAGCCGGGCTTGGTTTTCAGTTACGTCAATGTAATCAAGTATAACTCCATAGTTAAGCACCAGTTAAGACATAAGAAAATTCAAAGTCCACATGTAAATATGTTTGCACTTCAAAATAGCTTTGATTTTGTTCATTTATGTTCCTGGAAGTTGCAAAATGGAGAATTCTTTCTACTATAAATCATATCTGCTGTTTTTAATGTGTTTGTTCTGGACAATAAAAATTGTCAGGTAATAAACCTCCCACAGGTGTTGGTGCAGGCTGAAAAACTGAAAAACTACTCATGCCAGTGATATTTTATTAGCATGATAGGTTATGAAAATCTTGTCAAAGGTGAAGGGACAGATATACCCTATCCTCAGCCTAGGTGTTTGCTGCATTTGATTCATGTGTCCACTTAGCATTTCTCTTCACTCCCAATTCAGCAGCAGGTTATTGCCTCCAATGGGGAAAGCGCGGTGAGCAAGGGACCACCCAGGTTATTGTGTACCATGATTCCATCTCTGCTCTCTCTCCTTTCTTCTAGGGTTAGGTAATGTTTTGGTTCAGATTTACAGGAATACACTTACCACTGTGAGAACTGGAAATTAAAGATTTTTTTTTAAAAAAACCTAAACCTTACTTGTTTTAGAATATGAATTTCTTGTATACCTGTGTAAATATATTAAATAATCCAGGAAATTTGCCTTCATAACAGAAGTATTAAACTTTCCTAGTAGTAACCAATAGGAATTCTGCCTGAATAGCATTGAAAGACTTGATCCTCTGTGGTTTTTTGAGTAAACTTTCTAGCAGCGCTGTACGGGTATATCATGCCATTCTTTTAAAAACACTGTTCCATAATGGATTTTTCTTAATGTTATGGTTTAAAACCAGAAGAATGATATGACCCATAATTTTAAAGTATAAAGCAAATTGCTAATCTTTAAAATCTTAGAAGTATCTTCCAAACATCTGTTAGAAGAGAAACTGAAAATAATTTTGTTAATCCATACAGCAGTGGTTCCAAAATGTCTGCTTGCATGACCCTATTTTGGGATTTAAGTATAATCTTGTGACCCCACACAGCAACAAAGATTTGCAAGACTTATCAAATATCTGTCAAGATCAAAACCCCTTCCAGTGGTGCATTCCAGGTTATTGTTTGGGAATCTCAAGATCTCTCGAGTCTAAAAATAACAGTTATAAAGTCTGTTATAAAATAACAGCATTATTTTCAGGTCAGTTGGGAACTGCTATACAGCTCTGTTTTCAATGTACCCAAAGTAAGATTCTGGAAAAAGGAAGACATTGCGTAACTGTGGAAAAGATATGATGCTATGATTTATTTTATGATCTATCTTACCTTCTGCAAAATATATAAAACCTAGAATAGAATACTACTCTGCTGAGCTAATTTTATAAGCAAAAGAATTATTTCCTACTAATATACTCTGTTCTATTTTGCTTTTCAATTTAGTTCCAGAAGAGCAGCTGATAGAATTTGTTGATAGCAAAGATCATATGATAATATTGGATGCGTTGAAACAGTTTCAAAAGAAAGAAGACATAGTACTTCCTGCTCTTTTGTCTTTACACTCACTAGCTGGTCCATGTAAGTGTTCTGCTTTAGCTTTGTGATGTGATGCCTTTTTTGCCACTCATACCTAGTCCCTCTGAAATGTGATCTATAAACAGTTTTGAAGTCCCAAAGAGGACTACGGACACTAGTTCAGTGCTTATGGGATATCCAAAGAGGCCTAGTTGCAAAAGGCTCAGCAATTCAGCTTAAGCAGGAAATGAATGAACGAAATGGGACTAGCCTTTGCAACCCAATGCACCCAAGGCCTATCAAAGGGGGATAATGGCAGTACTGGTCCCCCAAGCTCAGAGCCATCCCCCCCCTCCCCAAGCTGAGAATGTTATGTCTTAATAGACATTAAAATATAATGAGCAAAACAATAATTGCAAGTAACATATGTGTAAAGTAGCAACATGATCTCTAGCATTTACTTTTTAAAGTGTATGAATCCACTCTCTCTACAAGAGAAATTCAGTGCAAGGTTGCCAGAATAATGGAAATGTTTCTAACGTGAGAGCCAGGATGATTGGTGGTGGGTGAGTGGGTGGAAGCACAAATATAACTCACACAG
Source organism: Sphenodon punctatus (assembly GCA_003113815.1). Lineage (NCBI taxonomy): Eukaryota > Metazoa > Chordata > Lepidosauria > Sphenodontia > Sphenodontidae > Sphenodon > Sphenodon punctatus. The sequence goes on from QEPC01008309.1 coordinate 9,538,270, forward strand.
GCTGTGCTCGTCAGACTGGAGGCAGGGCTTTTTTAAAAATTGTGGGGGTTCTGGGCACAGTGTTGATTAGGGGCCCCTACCATGGGTAATGAAGAGAAATATTTTTAGAGATTTGTGGGTCCAAAATGTTATTGTAAGGCCCTTTTCAAATGGGCCATGGTGGGTAGGGGGGTGGGTGTGCGTCTGCGGTGGGTGGACGTGGGTGTGTGGCTGTTCCCACGAGCGCACACTCATCTCCCCTGACATTGGAACCCATTGCTCCGTGCGTGGGTGATGGGTAGTAATGGGTGTAGCGCGGGAGCACGCACATCACACCACCCATCCGCTGCGGCATTCCCACAGGCACCTCCACCCATCTGGGTGGGGGTGTCTCGTGTGAAAAGGGCCTAAGTGAAAACAGTGGTGTCTTACATGCCCATGTGACACACTGTAGCAACACATACGTTAATTTCCCTGCATAATTCAGACCATGCCCCACCTTGCTCTCACCCAGACTCCTCAAGTGCACTTTTTCTCACCACACCTAAACTGCCCCAGGTGGTCCATGTGCTGGTAGTCTGCACACACCCTTGCCTGACCTTTCATTACCTATGATCAGAGCCATGTTTTAACACTGAGCTAGATGCCCAGCTCCAGCCCTCTAGTGAATCTTAAGTAGGGACCTGTATTCACTGCATTTTCCCTGATGCTACCAATGGGGGAAACACAGTGAACACAGGTCCCTGAAGATTCTTAAGCTGGTGAGCACTGTGCAGGGGGGTAAGGGTGTCGAAGAATAAGGAAGGAGCTTGGGAAAGGAAGTGCTAGGGAGCAACTGTTTTCTTTTTTCAAAAATAGTAGTTCAAGGGTTTATGAATGTATAAATGAAAGTTTCTGGACAAGATAATTATGCAGTCAATGATTCTATGAAATAGTTTTCTAAGACAGAAACTTTTGTTAAAATGTATTATTAAAAAGAAAAACTTCGACGTAGTAAAGCTAGGTATAACATGAGTGACTGCAGGAGGATTGCAGCTAGCATGTGTGTGACTAAAGTACAAGTCTCTGTGGAAACTGACTTGGCCAGGCATGGAGGGTAGCCCCCTTCCCCACCCCACCCCACCCCCAAAGCTCCACTCCCCACCCCAACCAGGATGGGTGCTTTTAGATGGATGCTTCTGCCACCCTGCTTCACCCCTGGGTTGACTGAAGCTGCCTGCCAGATGTGCAAGCGGTGCCTGCTCTGAGGCAGTCCTGCCGATGGCACTCTGGATCATCCCTGAGCGCACGGTGTGGCGCGGGACAGCTAAACCCAGGGCACCAGCTGGAAGTGGAGCTGCTGTCCATCTGTTGGGTGCACCTACACTTCAGCTCCACACCCAGTCGGCCATTACCCCGGTCAGCACCATGAAGTTGCAGCTGCCAGGCAGAGTGTTGGCTGATCGGCTGTAACTCTATGGTGTGTGTGTGTGTGTGTGTGTGTGCTACATGGGCGGCCCTGAATACTCGCTGGTCTGTCTAAAACGGACCAGATGGGACTGGAAATGGGTAGACGTGGGGGTGGACTCCCATAGCAGCTCTGGGGGCAGGCAACCTTCTCGTCTGTCTAAAAGCACCCTATCTGAGTCTCCATTTTTCTCTCATAGGCCCTGAATGCACCTAAACATGCCAAGATAAGTGCTGGCATCCTGCATGCTGAAAACCTTTTATTGTATTCCTTTTAAGGGTGAATGTCTTCAATCCCCTTTTGTATATTTTGGTTACTATTATAACTAATCATTGCATATTGTGTAAAGTACTCTGTTAAACATAGCTGAGAAGTCAAAAAATAAACACTTTCAAATAAAAGCTCACATGCTGAGAGTTCTGTTGCTTAAGTAAATAAACAAATATAAATAAGTAATATAGTTACATAGCACATAGGGTGACAATAAACGTGATGTGACACACTATTTATTTATTTAGGAGGCTTTCTATCCCACGGCCTCCTGCTCACACAACAGCTCAGGGTGGCTCACAACAAATTCAACATTATAAAATCAACAATTAAAATCACAATTCAAAATGTAAAACTCATTAAAATTTACTAAAACAGCAGACCCCACCCCCACCCCCATCTCCCTCTCCAAAGGCCTGGCGGAACAGCCAGGTCTTACACTGTCTTCGGGAGGTCTGGGGCCAGGCGGGCCTCCGTCGGGAGGGAATTCCACAGCCTAGGAGCGACCACCGAGAATGCCCTCCCCATCGTCACTACCTGGGACACCCAGGGGACTTTGAGTTGGGCATTCCTGGCTGACTGCAGGGGTCACACCATGGCCCGGGGCAGGAGGCACTCCCGCAGGTAGGTGGGGCCCAGGCCGCTTAGAGCTTTATAGGTCATTACCAACACTATGAATCGGGCTCGGAAAACAATAAGCAGCCAGTGCAGAGAGCAGAGCACTGGTGTAATGTGATCACGATGACCTGTCCCTGTCCGGAGATGGGCTGCCGCATTCTGCACCAGCTGCAGTCTCTACATGGTAGCCCCACGTAGAGTGCATTGCAGTAGTCCAATCTAGAGATAATAAAGGCATGGATGATGGTGACCAGGTCAGAGTCCGAGACATACGGCCGCAGCCATCGCACCAGATGTAACTGGCGAAAAGCACTCCCTGTCACAGCTGCCACCTGAGAATCCAGGTGGATCTGCAAATAGAGGAGCACCCCCAGACTATGGACTTGAGTAACTAAGGGGGGCAAATCCCATCACCCCCACTCACCAACATCACCTCCGTCTTATCAGGATTCAACCTCAGGCAACTCGCCGTCATTCAATTCCTCACAGCCACCGAACACTGGGTAAGCACTGAGACTGCCGGGTCTGGGTCTGCAGAAAAAGAGAGGTAAAGTTGGGTATCATCAGCGTACTGATGTCAATGCTCGCCGAACCCTCTCACGACCTCGCCCAAAGGCTGCATATACACGTTGAACAGGAGAGGGAACAGAGTGGAACCCTGTGGGACTCCACATGTGAGGTCCCGGGGGGGATGATGAACACTCCCCAAGAACCACACGCTGAGTTCTCCCAGCCAGAAATGAGCTGAACCATTCAAGAACAATTCCGCCCGCCCTGGCCCGGTCCCGCAGATGGGCCACCAACATCTCGTTGTCAACGGTATCAAAAGCTGCTGACAGATCTAATAAAATCAAAAGAGACGATCTGCCCTGATCTAATAAGCGTCGCAGGTTGTTGACCAAAGCCACAAGCGCAGTCTCAGTGCCAAACCCAGGGCGAAAGCCAGACTGTGAAGGATCAAGAAAACTGACCTGATCCAGATGCCCCTGAAGCTGAGGGGGAGGGGGGCATAGCTCAAGTGGTAAGAGCGCATGCTTTGCATGTATAGGGTCCCAGGTTCAATCCCCGGCATCACCACTTCAGGATCCCTGGTAGCACGCCTGGGGGAGGCCTCTGCTGGGGGCTTGGAGGGGTCTCAGGTAGCATGCCGGGATGGCCTCTGCCAGAGACCCTGGAAGAGCCAGATTTGGACCCGAATTCGAAACCTCTGCTGCCGTGTCAGGTTGTGACAATACTGGGCTAAGATGGACCATTGGTCTGACTCAGTTAGGCAGTTTAGAAAGCTGCTGAGGCACCACCCGTTCAATAACCTTCCCTAAAAAGGGAATGTTAGAGACTGGCTGATAGCTGACAGGGGAGTCAATGTCAAGAGATGGTTTCTTGAGCAGGGGCTGCACCACCGCTTCTTTAAGATGGCTCGGCACTCTGCCCTCCTTAAGGAAGGCATTGACAACCCCCACCAGCAACGGCCCTAATGTCTCCTGGCAGGCCTTGACCAGCCAGGATGGGCATGGATCTAATTCGCAACAAGTGGCTCTAACCACCCCAATGACATCTGCCACATCAGCGGGTGACACTCACTGAAATTGATCCCATGAAATCAGACCAGGTAGGGCCTCTACTACCTCAGGTTCAGCCACTGCTATAAGTGCGGCATCAAAGTCATGGTGAATCCAGGCAATTTTATCCACGAAAAAGTCAACAAACATGTCATAGCAAGCACTGCAAGATTCTAGTTCCAGGCAGAGGGAGGCTAGACTGACCAGCCTCTGCACCACCCGGAAAGCTCAACTGGACAGGACTTTGAGGATGCTATGTGGGTAGCAAAGAACTCCTTCTTTGATGCCTGCACAGCTACAGCATAGGCTTCGAAACTAGCTCTGTGCTCCAATTGGTCGGCTTCAGCATGAGTACAGTGCCAGCATTGCTCCAACCGCCATCCCTCCTGCTTCATCTGCCACAGCTCTTCTGTAAACCGGGGGGGGGGGAGGCTGCGTCATTGACATTCAGAAAGCGGATGCCTAGGAGCAATTCAGTCAATGACCTCAATCAGCAAGGTGCCCCAGAAAGCTACGAGACCATCGACTGAACGGTCATCGAGATCGGCAGGTAATTCCCCTAGAGCATTCTGGAACCTCTCCAGTTCCATAAGTCTCTGGGGACAAACCAACCAAACTGGTTCAGCACCTCTCTGGGGGCAGACATGTGCCAGGAGACCGGCCTGGAGGAGATAATGATCCGTCTACGACAAGGGCGCTGTTAACACATCCACCACCACCGGATCCCCTGCCTCAAGGCCAGTGCTGAATATCAGGTTCAGGGTATGTCCTCCATCATGCTTCAGGCCAACAACCCTCTGAGACAGCCCCATGGTTGTCATGATGGTCATGAACATACGCTCCGCTCCCCCAAGAATTGCATCAGCGTGGATGTTGAAATCTCCCAGGACTAAGGCCCTCGGAGACTGCAAGGCCACCTCCAACACCAATTCAGCTAGAGCGTGTAGGGATGCTGCCGTACAGGTAGGCGTGCGGTATACCAGCAGTAGCCTCAATCTGTCTCCAGTCAAATCAATCACTAGATGGACACCCTCTATACCCAAGATAGTCTGCACTGGATAGCACAGACCAAATATCCTTAAAAATAATGGCTACACCACCACTCTGCTGCTCTGGCTGGGGCTGATGCTATACAGAGTATCCGGCCAGAACAAGGTCAGAGAAAATTGGCCCTGACTCAGTGTCCAGCTAGGTCTCTGTAATACACACAAGGTCGACGGATTGATCCAGGATTAATTCCTGGATTGTTGTAGATTTATTAACAGTTAACCTCGCATTAATCAGCAGCAGTCCCAGACCTAGGGCCCTCCCATTCTCGATCACCACACCACCTGCCTGGGGGCCAGTGAGAGGGACAGGCACCAAGTACCTGTCCCCTCTCACTGCTTTTACCAGTCTCCCGGAGGGACCATAGTTGCCCTGGCCCATCATGACCCCAATGGCTGCAGAACCCTCCCCTCCCCTGGTGGCTGTTGCTCCCAGCCCATGAGGAAGATGCCCTCCCCCCAAGCCCCCTAGCCCCCCTTTCACAGGGAAGCCAAAAAAACCCACCCAAGTCAGCCTATGGCCTGTCTGGACCAGAGACTCACCATCATGTCGGTTTTCAGGCCACTAGATGTGGGCCTGCTGCTGTCCCAGCCTGGAACTGGTCCCCCAGATGATCCAGAGCCTCGGCCAAGGGCCGCCCAGGCATACCAGTGCAGGCCATAGCGGGCCAGCAGAATGTCTGTTTTTGACCCCATCCCCACCGGGAATCAGGGGCTGCCATGGCTGCATGTGATTTGCCACTATGGCTACCTGTCATAGTGGGGGAACGGGGGCTGGGGGCATGGCCTCCCAGTCACGTGTTTGTTCTGTTCCCGCACCCTACTGGGGGTGGGGAAGTGCTCACTGGGTGGCCCGGTCCAGAGCACGTCAGTTCCGTGCCCCAACCTGACCCCACCAGGGCTGGCCCCCACTCCCTAAGCATGTAGCCGGCGCACCAGCTACACGTTAATGTCACCCAATGTCTCCTTTCCCTCCCAAATGAGCTGCTTCATAAATCTTACTAGCTCAGCTGAAGTGTACTTTCTCACTTACCAAATTCATTTATTATCCCCACATGTGATAATTTGATAATCTCATTACTTTAAAAACATTTGTGAAGTAATCATTACAACACACCTGTAATCAACACAAGTAAGAGAATCCCCAATTTTTGTATTGAAAATCTGAGCCATACATGGGGCAATTGACATGTGTAACACTACACATTCGTCACAAAAGTGGGAATAAACCAGATCTCTCTAAATTCCCTGCACAGTATTCTGCCTACAGCTGGCCTACTGTAAAGATTATGACGGTTTGATTTAGAAGTAGAGGATAAGAGAGAGACTACGCTGGTGCGAGAACTGAACGGATGCGACTCCCCAGCGCTCCGCTCGCCCGGGCCTTAAACCCGGTGACAATAAATGTGGACTAAATGAGCCCATCAAGCGTAAAAGAGTTAAAAAACAAATAAAAGAAACAGGTAGTGATATTTGCTTCTTACAAGAAACACACTTAATAGAAAAGGATGTATATAGGTTCAAAGATAGGTACTTGGGAGATATATTTGCAGCATGTGCAAGAACAAAAAAGGCAGGAGTATTAATAGGAATTAAAGCAAACAAAGTTTTTAAAACCAGAAAGGTATACAAAGACAGAGAGGGCAGGCTGTTGATTGTGGGAGGGGATCTAGAAGGAAAAACTGTCACATTAGTAAACATATATGCCCCAAACGATGGCACATACAGATTTTTTCCATAAACACCTCCCACTCATAGAAGAAATGACAGAAGGACTGTTAATAGTACTGGGAGACTTTAATGCTTTCTGGGGGAAAAATGACCATTCAGGAAACAGAACACCCCAAAAATGGCAAGCGAACTTACACACCCTACTAAAAGTCAATGCCCTAGAAAATGTATGGCAACATTTGAATCAGGGAATTAAAGATTACACTTATTACTCAACAGTTCATAATGTGTACACCAGAATAGATCACATATTCATGAACAAAATTGAACTAAAGAGCTCTGTTATTCTTGCATTATGATCAGACACAATAATGGGTTTTATATAACATGCCTTATGTTATATAAAACCCATTATTGTGTCTGATCATAATGCAAGAATAACAGAGCTTCTCTGGAGTGACAGGGACACAGCGGAGCAAAAACAACACTGGCAACTAAATAGAGGATTGCTAAACAATCAGCTTTTCTTGGAACAAATACAAGAGGAAATTAAAAATTACTTAAATATGGATACAATTAACATAAAAGCAGTGCTGTGGGAAGCAGCCAAAGCTGTACTAAGTGGGAAAATGATAGCGGTAAAATCTGCAATTTGTAAAAGAGTTAGGGAATATAATAAGGATTTATATATGAAATGGAAAGCCCTAGAGGGAAAAAACAAAGAAACCCCATCAAAAAATTTGGCACAGGAGATTGTACGAATCAAAGAACAAATCCATATGAAAGAAATAGAAAAAACCACGGCACAACTCAAAAGAACAAGAGGATTTTATTTCACTTATAGTAACAAAACAGGGAAAACATTGGCCAATTTAGTGAAAAAACAACACAGTAACTCATACATAGCAGCCCTTAAAGCAGCCGATGGCTCCAAGATCGAAGGAGACAAACACATCCAACAGGCCTTCTTGAGTTATTACAAAATATTGTACTCCACAGCATCACCAACACCTGAAAAAATAAAAGAATTCTTAGACAGGTATAAACTACCACAGTTAAATGCGGATCAGCTCAAATTTTTAAACAGACCCATATCTATAGAAGAAGTAGCCAACACCATAAAAAACCTACCCAATAATAAAGCTGCAGACCCTGATGGACTCCCAGTGGAATTTTATAAAAAAAATAATGCCTTGTTGGCTCCACAATTGACAGCAACTTATAATGAAACATTGAAACAGGGAATTATGCCTGATTCCTTCTATGAGGCTCACATCACTTTAATACCAAAAGCAGGTAAATCCCCCGATAAATGTGAACACTATCGCCCAATCTCCTTACTTAATGTAGATTTTAAAATATTCTCAAAAATCCTTGCAAATAGATTAGCGACTATCATAGGAGAACTGATAAGCCCAGACCAAGTAGGCTTTATTCCATCGAGACTGGGCACGGATAACGTGTGAATGGTGATTAATATAATACACCACTTAAATAATAATGAAGGACAAGCCGCAGTAATAATGATTGATGCGGAGAAAGCTTTCGATCGAACTGAAATACAATGCTTAATACCAATTTTAAAGAAAATGCAATTTGCGGGACCCTTCCTCAGATGGATACAAGCGATTTACCAAAAACCAGAGTCAGAACTAATAATAAATAACCATCTCTCAGAGGCATTCCCCCTCTCAAGAGGCACCAGACAAGACTGCCCATTGTCCCCCCTCCTCTTCAATTTGGTACTAGAAGTACTAGCGATAGCCATACGCCAGGAGGAGAAAATTGAAGGGATACACATAGGAAAAAAGGAACACAAAATAATGATGTTTGCGGATGATACCGCATTGTTTATTGGAAACCCAATAAAATCAGGTCCACCCTTACTAAAATTGATAAAAGAATTTGGTGAAATTTCAGGATATAAAATAAATAATGATAAATCCCAGGCATTCCTCTGTGGGCAAAATGAAATTCAATTACAACAAATTAGAGACACTCTTCCCTTCCCGGAGGAAAAATAGGCAATAAAATACCTAGGAGTAAGAATACCCAAACAACTAAAACATCTGTACGAAGAAAATTTTCAAGGGCTATTCCAGGAACTTCAGAAAGAAACGGAAAAATGATAATACTCCCTAAAATCCTATATAAATTAATGGCATTGCCAATCCATTACCTGAGGCCTTCTTTAAACAGAATGAAAGGAGGATGACAGACATAATCTGAAACAAAAGGAAACCTTGGGTAAATAAACAAACTTTAATGCGCATCAAAAAAAGGGGTGTATTAACTTACCTGACCTCCGCCTATGGGTGAAAACAGACATGACGCTAACCACCCTTTAACCACCCTTGGTGGTCATTTATGCATGTTTCAGGGCTGCATAGGGCACCAATACAGCCCTGCAACATGCATAAATAACCACCAAGGGTGGTTAAAGGGTGGTTAGCGTCATGTCT
>QEPC01008309.1:9548711-9566908 GCA_003113815.1 Sphenodon punctatus
AGGCAGAGAAGAGAGTTATGATATGGCAGAGAACAGGGAAATAACATTTTGGGATTCTGTTTTGCCACTGAATTGCTGTGTGACCCTAGGTAATCGTATAATCCTGTATACTTCATTTTAATCTGTTTATAAAATAAGGATAGCAAGAGTTATCTGTTTTATACTGTTGTTGGGAAGCTTGAATAACATTCAAAAATCATGTGCAGATCTTTTTGTAAATATGAAGTATTATTTCATGATTAAGACGAATCAAGAGTGGCAGCAGATTAGTTCCAATTCTCATGGAATCTAAGTTGATCAAATATAACACATGTAAGTATAAGTAGTAGCCAGTGCCTTTCATTGCAGTGATGATAAGTAGAACAAGTGTTCAGTTTTGTCACAATATCAATAGCAAAAGCTCAGATCAGGTTTTTCTATGTTCATATTAAAGCTTATCATCTTTTACTCTTTATTACTTGAAAAACAGGTTTAGGGTTTTGTTTTCTTGTTCTTTTTCAGCTAGCAATGTTGAAGTGCTCATGTCTGGAAATGTGAGATGTTACAATGTCATTGTTGAGACGATGAAAACCTTCCCTAGCAGTGAACCAATTCAGGAAGCCAGTTGCTGTTTGTTGCACAAACTTACATTGGGTGAGTTTTGAAAGGCTGTTTCAAGTTACAACTTTTCCTTGTATGCTAACTTGTGTAATGTTACTTGTGTAATGTTGTAGCAGAAATATTACTACACCAGTTCATAGATTAGAATGAGAGCTTATGATACTGTCTAGCAAGTCAGATATGTAAATCGCAGCAGAAATGGTTTTCAGGGACCCATGTTCACTGTGTTTTCCCCATTGGTGGCAATAGTGAAAACGCACTGAATGTGGGTTTCTGACATTTTTCTAGAGTCATTACAGTGTGAGGTATATTTTTTTGCTAGTATTTCATATTTGAAACACTTAGAATGTGATCCTGCTATCTGCCTGTGCAGGGGAAAGCTGCGCAGGCAGATAGTCCTGGGCCACCGGGGGCCGCAGCGCACCATTCCACTCCAGTCCCTGCGCTATGCAGGGGCCAGATGGAGGGGGTGGGGCAACAGGAGGAGCAGCAGGAAGGGGGTCAAGCAGGGGTGCACTGACCCCAGAAACCCCTGCACGCCAGCCTGGCCAGTCCATGAACCAGGCCCACAGCACTCACCATACATCACGGGAGCCCTGGACTGTCCCCTGGGGGACCCTGCCCCTCCCGTACCTCTCAGTGTTCCGCGATGCTGGGACAGGAGCTGGGTCCCCTGGGGGACTGTCCAGAATTCCCGCAATGTATGGTGAATGCTGTGGGCCCAGTTCAGGGTCTAGCCGGGCCAGCGTGTGCTGCGACTCCTGTGTCTCCAGACACAGTGGTCGTATGGCTGCGTGGGGCTTATTTGTGTTCCGAGCAGGAGAAAGTCTTCGCTGGTGTAGCAGGTCGTCTTGCCACCGGGGAGGCTGGTGGACTTTCCCAGTGGGGTATCCCACTGTGGTGCCCCCAGCCCTGGTGGGGCATGCCCAAGGGGTAGGTAACCCTTTCCATGGACTGTGCTCCCTTCTGTACCGCTGGCATGGGGGGCCTGGCCAGGCCGTCTGGGTGGTGGAAACTGCTTCTGCTGGTGCTTGCGCACCCCTGCTCCCAGCTCCTCGACCCTACCACCAGTGCAAGGCCCTTTGCATGCGTGGTAGGACTTAGCTGGATCACACTCTTAGACACTCAGATAATGCTAAGTGTCTGAGAAATAGCAAAATGTGTTATATTTATTTTCTGAGAGAGGTGCCTTCTGAGATCCCATTTTTCATCCTTGAAGACACACATCATGGCAACCTTCACTCCGGGGTATCTCAAAAGCAAAGCTATGTGTTTCCTCTTCCACAAAGGTTGGAATTCTTTGCCTTGGCACTAGTCACAGTTCTTCCTTGCCTGAGAAGTTATGGGGTCATCTCAAGACCTACACTATGATCTGCTGCTGTGTTGTGTTGCTGCTACTATACAGAGAGATTGACCTGCTGATATTATGCCTTTTGTTTCCAAGCAGTACAGCTCAAAGTAAAGTTAAAGCTTGCTCTTTCTCACCTATTACTTTTATGTTCAAATTCAAGAAACAGTGAAAGCTTGCAATTCAGTAGCTCATGTAAGAAGAGAGGGAATCCCCACTTTTCCAGGTCTGAACCTGTGCCATAAAGTCAATCACAGTATGTTGTGTTCATAATATATTGCACATTCATCCTTAGTAATTTTATACTGCCATTTACTCCCAAATATCTATATACATGTTCCTAACACTTCTTGATGCTTATGAGCTAGTTAATATATACATACAAACATATCTACCGCTGACAGTCACATCTGGGATAGAAAAAAACTCCTGCTGTGTAATACACTCAGAAATACTGTACAACACAGCATGTAAGAGAGAAATAGGGAGGTATTCCAAAATTCTAATCCTCATTCGGCAAAGCACTAACACAAGTGTCTTGTAGTAAGGCTGAAAAACAAAGTTAGTTCCCTAATTCTGGGTTAAAAAGGGTCCTATCTCTTTAATGACTAGAGGTGTGCACCAGGGGCCCATGTCGTTTTCTATTTTTTGTTTTCGCTGTCGTTTTCATTTTCATAAATATCAAATTTTTGTTTTTGTTTTCCATTGGTTTCAATGGAAAATACATTTTCAGCTGTAACTTTTTTGTTTTTCATTATAATTGGCTGATACTTGTACCTCCAATGGAAGGCATTACGTGTACAATTTCCCAAAAAGATTGGATAAAGGAATCCAATTTTATAAGCAGTTGAATTATATTATTTTGCAAAAAACTTCATATACATTCTTTACTGTAATTTCTTTGCCTTACGTTTAATTTAGATGAAACTTGGGGGGTTTATACCCCTTCCCATATTTACTATGTTTGCGAACTTTCAGAAGGATTGGATAAAGGGTCCTGGTGGTATAAGCAATTAACCTATAAATGTATGTATGACTGTAACATCTTTCAACCAGTGTACATGAAATTTTGCAGAGCTGTATCTCACACTTTCACGATCATCTCTGTCAAATATCAGAAAGATGTGATAAAGGGTTCCAATTTGATATGCCTGCACAGCATATGTAGAGAATGAGCCTATGCCAGGGATTCTCTTACGTGCCACTGTGGTATAAGATCAGTTTGTGATGCTAATTGGCCAGCAGAAATGTCAACCAAATATCCTCACTCTGTGCTGTGACCATCCCAACTTCTCTCCCCCCACTTGTTACTGGGAAGTCAGAAGCATCTATTTAGGAAAGAGCCAATAGAAATTCTCTTATATCCTCTGTCACAGTGCTGCAGGATGTGATTGTGATGATAATTGGCGAGCTTGGATGTGTAAACTATGTCTTCTGATTTCTGGGATGCTATCCCCCAAAGTCCCAGTTATGTCTCTTCTATGCCCGCCTCAAAGCCACTACCAATTGATCCTGTAAAGCTAGAAGCATGCAGTAATTGGCCAGTGAATACGTCTGTCAGTCTTTTGGGTTGCTCCACAGCCTCCTGCCCCCTGCCATGCCAGGTGCCTGCCTCTGACTGGCACTGCATGTGCTGCTATTTATCAGAATAATGGTCTTCAGGGGGAGAACTTCGATTGCTTATAAAATTGGGTCCCTTTATCAAATTGTCCTGTAGTTTGTCAGAGATGACAGGGAAGGTATGTGATACATTCCTGCCAAATGTCTTGTAAACAAAACAGGATGGAATATAAAAATGTTACAGCTGGAAATGTATTTTCCAGTTAATGTCTTATAACATCAGGATCCTTTATCCAATCTTTCTGAAATGGGCAGGCATGTTAAGCTTGTGGAGGGACATAATACACACAGGTTTCATTCAAACTGGATTGAAGATAAAGCAGTTGTAGCCATGAATGTATGTAGAACTGTTCTTAAAATCACAACATTCAATTGCTTCTAAAATTGGTTCCCTTTATCTAATCTTTTCCATAATTGGTACACATAGTGCCCTCCATTGGGGGTACTATCTCCCCAAGTTTCATCAGAAGTGAATAAGAAACAAAAACGTTATAGCCGGAAATACGTTTTTCAGTGTTTTCTCTTTATTTCAAAAACAAAAAGTCATTTTCGTTTCTATTTTTGTTATTATTATTTGTCGTTTTTGTTATTGCGATAATGATAATGAAAATGACAATTTTTGTTATTTTAATAACGAAAATGACATGCATACCCCTATTTATGACAACAGGTGGTAACGCCCACCGTTTTCATTTAATTTTATTGTGGGGAGGTGTCCATGTTTTGTATTTCTTTGTTTTTTGCAACTATTTCTTATACAGCCAAGGACAGCAAGTGTTGTGGTAAAAATGTGTTTTGGTTGTACTCACGATATTATTTTTCTTTTTACGGTTTCAAAATATATAAAAAATGTTATGTGATTATGAGTTTTTCCTAAACTATAATCTATTCGTGCGGAGAAGGAGTTGGAGTATGGTGTCAGTACAGGTATCCAAGGTCAGGTTCAAATATTGGTTATGGGCTCCAAATCAGGAAAGGACTGGAATTGGGCCCCATTCCAATGTCCAAGGCCACACATGCTGCACCAGCACAGCATGCACATGTATGGTGGACATGCAGTGCGTTCACTACACACACGCAGTGTGTACTGTGTGCACACGTTGCACGTGCACACCCAGCACGCAGACCTTGGATCAGGGCCAGAGTGCCTCCATTTGGGAAGGGGCACTTTTTTTTCCTCTGCCCATGTTGTTTATGGGCAGCAGAGGGAACATATAGCCAGCATTTCCCATCTAAAGTTAGATAGCCGTGACACTGGGCCTGAGGGGCTTCAACAGAGTGGAGAGCATCCCAGAGTGGCATTTTTTTCTACATAAATGTGAAGAAAACTAGAAAACCACTTTTTCTTATTCTTGACTAATTATCCCTATTTCAGAAATAAACTACAGCGTTGCTATATAAAATGAATCAATTACCACATCTGCTGTATCCCTTACAGACTGTGTGGTGTGTGTGTGTGTGTGCGCGCACACGGGCGGGCTCTATATTCATCTACATATGTATTCAGTGCACTTTTTAATCTCTTCTTAGGGAATTTTTTCAATATCCTTGTTTTAAATGAAGTGCATGAAGTCATAGTGAAGGCTATTGTAAGATATCCTGCAAATGCAAAGTTACAGGCTGCGGGTCTCAGTTGCTTAGCTCTCCTCAGTAAGTATATCATTTCCTATTTACATAAATATAATGGTTTATAAAATACAAATTGAACATTTATGTATTGGTAAATAATGTGCTAGTATATTTTCCTATGTGAGCGCAAATGTCTTCCACAACTCTCTTCCTCTCTCTCTTACTACCTCTTGCCTTTCTCTCTTTCCCTCTCCCTCTCTCTAATATATCAACTATCTGTTGGTATCATGGCCTCATTTACAGATGGCACAAACAAGCAAAAGTCCAGAGCTGGAGAGGGAAACAGGGCTGAGGCAGAGGGAACAGGATACCAAGAGGCACTGAGGCTGAAGTACACAGACCAGAAGCCTAAGGTTGCTCTGCCTGGCTTCCTCTTCCTGTCAGCTGGCCTTTATTTGGGCAAGGCAGGTCACGAGCCAATCAGGGCCGGATGGGCAGGAAGCCCCATCAGACTGGTGAGGTGCTGGAGCAGAGCCTACTAGTCTGGAGCAAGAGCCTCAGCATGTGCTGGTCATGCTGTGGAGTAAACACCCATTCCAGGTTCCCAGGTGCAGCAGTTCTAGTCCCAGCTCCTGACGTTACCCCCCTCCCTAGGGGTGACCTCTGGGGACCTTCCCATGCCTGGCTCTGTTCATTTTCTTTGAGCACCAGCCTGGCTGTCAAGGAAAGGTGGAGTATCCGGTATCCCAGCTTGGTCTTTCAATGAGGTCTTCCAGTGAGGTCTTCCATTACGAGGTAGTACCAGCAACCACAGTCCAAGGTGTCAACCACCATGTCAGGGTTTGGCTCATCTTAATAATCTTCCACATCAGAGGCTGAGAAAAGAGCCACCTTGTAATCCTGAGGGTTGCCTGAGGCTGGGGTGCAGCTTCCGACTGGACAACAGGCTTAGAAACTGTGGCTGGTGCTGGAGGGGATGGCTGGGCATTAGGAACAGAAACTGGGAAGGTCCCATGAGCAGAGTCTGGGGCAGGAGGTAGAGGATCGGGCTGGGTGGCAGGAGCATCAGGCTGGGAGACTGGAACAGAGGCGGGAGGAGTGTCTGGTTGTGCAACGGGCATAGGTACAGAGATAGTTACTGGAACAGTGACAGGAACTGGGAGGACTGACTGGGCAACAGACATAGGAACTGAAGCTAGGACTGGCGCCACTACAGAAAATGTGGCAGGCAGCAACTTATGACTGGGAGCAGGGACACTCTAGTCCACATACTCTGGAGAACAAATCCTGTGGTAAATGGTTAGACAAGAGCAAATGGCAGGACCAGGACTCTTTTAGGTAGCTGCTGCACTCACTAGCATGAGTCTTTTGAGTCTTTTGAGGAGGAAGCAATGTAATGTCCATAATCCCCACAGTAAAAGCAGAGGTCCTGAACTCAGGTCTCTTGGTTCCTTCTGGAGGCAAATGGTTCCGAGTAGCACTGAGCTGCATGGGTTCCAGGAGGTCCATAGGGCTCTGAGAATCAGGGACAGGCCTCGGGGCAGTAAGAGATGGGCGAGGAATCATAACAGTCAGATGCATAATCTGGAGAGGCTGGCTGAGAGACCCTGTGCCATTTCTGATGATGTTCCCTCAAACGTCAATTGCTGCACAGGCATAGGGAAATAAAGGGGTTCAAATGGGAAGGGGTTTCCACCCAGGCCAGCTCCTCTTTGATGGCATAAGTCAGACCACACCGGAAATGATAGACTTATTTTCACAATAAGAATTGTAAAATGTTTTCTTTCTTCAAGCGGAAACAATATTTTTAAATCGAGACTTAGAGGAAAGAAAAGAAGAAGAGGATGAAGAAAAATTGTGTTGGCTGGAAGCCTGTTACATAGCATTAAAACTACACCGAAAAAACATNCACACACGCAGTGTGTACTGTGTGCACACGTTGCACGTGCACACCCAGCACGCAGACCTTGGATCAGGGCCAGAGTGCCTCCATTTGGGAAGGGGCACTTTTTTTTCCTCTGCCCATGTTGTTGATGGGCAGCAGAGGGAACATATAGCCAGCATTTCCCATCTAAAGTTAGATAGCCGTGACACTGGGCCTGAGGGGCTTCAACAGAGTGGAGAGCATCCCAGAGTGGCATTTTTTTCTACATAAATGTGAAGAAAACTAGAAAACCACTTTTTCTTATTCTTGACTAATTATCCCTATTTCAGAAATAAACTACAGCGTTGCTATATAAAATGAATCAATTACCACATCTGCTGTATCCCTTACAGACTGTGTGGTGTGTGTGTGTGTGTGCGCGCACACGGGCGGGCTCTATATTCATCTACATATGTATTCAGTGCACTTTTTAATCTCTTCTTAGGGAATTTTTTCAATATCCTTGTTTTAAATGAAGTGCATGAAGTCATAGTGAAGGCTATTGTAAGATATCCTGCAAATGCAAAGTTACAGGCTGCGGGTATCAGTTGCTTAGCTCTCCTCAGTAAGTATATCCTTTCCTATTTACATAAATATAATGGTTTATAAAATACAAATTGAACATTTATGTATTGGTAAATAATGTGCTAGTATATTTTCCTATGTGAGCGCAAATGTCTTCCACAACTCTCTTCCTCTCTCTCTTACTACCTCTTGCCTTTCTCTCTTTCCCTCTCCCTCTCTCTAATATATCAACTATCTGTTGGTATCATGGCCTCATTTACAGATGGCACAAACAAGCAAAAGTCCAGAGCTGGAGAGGGAAACAGGGCTGAGGCAGAGGGAACAGGATACCAAGAGGCACTGAGGCTGAAGTACACAGACCAGAAGCCTAAGGTTGCTCTGCCTGGCTTCCTCTTCCTGTCAGCTGGCCTTTATTTGGGCAAGGCAGGTCACGAGCCAATCAGGGCCGGATGGGCAGGAAGCCCCATCAGACTGGTGAGGTGCTGGAGCAGAGCCTACTAGTCTGGAGCAAGAGCCTCAGCATGTGCTGGTCATGCTGTGGAGTAAACACCCATTCCAGGTTCCCAGGTGCAGCAGTTCTAGTCCCAGCTCCTGACGTTACCCCCCTCCCTAGGGGTGACCTCTGGGGACCTTCCCATGCCTGGCTCTGTTCATTTTCTTTGAGCACCAGCCTGGCTGTCAAGGAAAGGTGGAGTATCCGGTATCCCAGCTTGGTCTTTCAATGAGGTCTTCCAGTGAGGTCTTCCATTACGAGGTAGTACCAGCAACCACAGTCCAAGGTGTCAACCACCATGTCAGGGTTTGGCTCATCTTAATAATCTTCCACATCAGAGGCTGAGAAAAGAGCCACCTTGTAATCCTGAGGGTTGCCTGAGGCTGGGGTGCAGATTCCGACAGGACAACAGGCTTAGAAACTGTGGCTGGTGCTGGAGGGGATGGCTGGGCATTAGGAACAGAAACTGGGAAGGTCCCATGAGCAGAGTCTGGGGCAGGAGGTAGAGGATCGGGCTGGGTGGCAGGAGCATCAGGCTGGGAGACTGGAACGGAGGCGGGAGGAGTGTCTGGTTGTGCAACGGGCATAGGTACAGAGATAGTTACTGGAACAGTGACAGGAACTGGGAGGACTGACTGGGCAACAGACATAGGAACTGAAGCTAGGACTGGCGCCACTACAGAAAATGTGGCAGGCAGCAACTTATGACTGGGAGCAGGGACACTCTAGTCCACGTACTCTGGAGAACAAATCCTGTGGTAAATGGTTAGACAAGAGCAAATGGCAGGACCAGGACTCTTTTAGGTAGCTGCTGCACTCACTAGCATGAGTCTTTTGAGTCTTTTGAGGAGGAAGCAATGTAATGTCCATAATCCCCACAGTAAAAGCAGAGGTCCTGAACTCAGGCCTCTTGGTTCCTTCTGGAGGCAAATGGTTCCGAGTAGCACTGAGCTGCATGGGTTCCAGGAGGTCCATAGGGCTCTGAGAATCAGGGACAGGCCTCGGGGCAGTAAGAGATGGGCGAGGAATCATAACAGTCAGATGCATAATCTGGAGAGGCTGGCTGAGAGACCCTGTGCCATTCCTGATGATGTTCCCTCAAACGTCAATTGCTGCACAGGCATAGGGAAATAAAGGGGTTCAAATGGGAAGGGGTTTCCACCCAGGCCAGCTCCTCTTTGATGGCATAAGTCAGACCACACCGGAAGTGATAGACTTATTTTCACAATAAGAATTGTAAAATGTTTTCTTTCTTCAAGCGGAAACAATATTTTTAAATCGAGACTTAGAGGAAAGAAAAGAAGAAGAGGATGAAGAAAAATTGTGTTGGCTGGAAGCCTGTTACATAGCATTAAAACTACACCGAAAAAACATGGATGTGCAGGTAATAAAATCTGAGCAGTGTGAAAAGAGAGTTTTACATGTGAGCCAACGTGTTTAAAACATCAATTTAATTTTATCTCAGATTTACTAAGGTGCTGATCTTAAACTCATGTAGAAAATGTAGGGCACTACTGAGGTCTCTTATTAAGCAACTATAGAACGAGAAGAAATGGCTTGAAGTTAAAGCTGGGAATAATCAGGTTAGAAATAAGGCACGCACACTTTTAACAATGAAGGTGATGAATCGTTGAAATATGCTTCCAAATGAGGTAGTGAATTCTTTGTCGCTTGCCAAGCATAAATTAATCCGCTTGAAATAGTAATAACTGCAGGGGATTCAGTGCCCTGTGTTATATGACTGTGTTATAAGACTGAGGCAGACTGTGAGAAATTACAGAAGGATCTTGAATGGCTGGATGACTGGGCAATCAAATGGCAGATGAAATTCAGTGTTGACAAGTGAAAAGGGATGTACATAGGGAAAAATAATCCTTACTATACATACACAGTGGGTGAAAACAGACATAATGCTAACACCACTTTAACACCAGTTTAACATTTCTTATGTATGTTGCAGGGCTGTATTGGTGTCCTATGCAGCCCTGCAACATGCATAAGAAATCTTAAAGTGGAGTTAGAATTATGTCTGTTTTCACCCATATGTTGGGTTCGAAATTAGTATTACCCCTCAGGAAAAGGATCTTGGATTCACTGTGGACGTGGTCAAAAAGGCAAACAGAATATGAGGAATTATTTAGAAAGGGATAGAGAATAAAACAGAAAATATTATAATATAGCTATATAAATCTATAGTGCAACCACATCTTGAATATTGTGTGCTGTTCTGATCACCTTATCTCAAAAAAGATACAGTAGAGCTGGAAAAGATGGAAAGAAGGGCAACAAAAATGATCAAGAGTATGGAACAGTGTCTGTACAAGGAAAGACTCAATAGGTTAGTAAGAGACAACAGAGAGGGGATATGATAGAAATGTACAAAATTCTGGGTGGTGTGGAACAAGTAAAGAGGGAGCTTTTATTTACTCTCTCTAGCAACACTACTAGAACTAGGGGACACCCTTTTAAACTAACTGACAACAGATTTAAAACAAGCACAAGGAAGTACTTTTTCACTCAATGTACAATTAATAGTAATAGTAATAAGTTTATTGGCTTGGGCTTCCACCATAGCCTTCACAAAAACAAAACATACCAATATTAGACAAAGCCCAACAACAACAATCAGAATACCGTACACAGAAATTGAACAGTTAATCGAATACTTAATAAATAATGTACAATTAACTTGTGGAACTTATTGTCAGAGGATGTTGTGAAGACCATTAGCACAGCTGAATTTAAGGAAGGACTAGATAAGTTCTTGGAGTAAAGGTCCATTTATGGCTATTTTCCAAGTTGGCTGGGGGATGTAAGCTGACTGTCGGCCGAGAGGTGGGACTAAATAGCAGGGAATGAATGAGTCACTCGGTTACAACCTGTTATGTGATGGCAGAAGTACACGTTTCCACCCGTTGACTCAGGGAACTAGCTCCTGGTGGGGATAGTCCTGCCATGGGCTTCTGCCCATGGTGCTCTAGCCACTGCCTGAGTTCAGTCCTAGTCCGTAGTCTCCCTCCAGAGGCATGATCTTCCACTACATCTGGATTAAGCAGTCCAGAGGCCTGGGTGGTTGGTTGGGATGTCTTCATGATCCCCCAGTCCTTGCTTCCTTATTTAATTTATTTTAATAGTTTTTTACCCCACCCCCTCCTGCCTCCAGCAGCTCAGAGCAGTTTACATTGTAAAAACAGTAAAAGACAATATCAAAAATACCAATAATAAAATACGGCATCAACAATATAAAACAAACCAATAAAGAACCATAAAAACAATCAGTGTGCAATTAAATACAAAAAACCCACCCCACCAAGAACCACCCCTCAACCCTTCCCCCCACCAAACCCTTGGTGGAAGATCCATGTCTTACACTGGGATCAGAATGCAAGGATATCCGGGATGAGGCGGATCCCTGCTGGGAGAAAATTCCACAGCACTAGGGCAGCCACCGAGAACTGCCTGTTGGTCCCCACCCACCTCCAGGAGGGCACCCCCCGATGACCGCAGGAGCCACCCGGGGGCCCTGGAAGTAAGGTGGTCTCTCATATAGCTCGGGTCCAGGCCATGAAGGGCTTTATAGGTCAAAACCAGCACCTTGAATCGGGCCCGGCTGGAAGACTACAGGCAGACAATGCAGAGCCCGGAGCACTGATATAATATGCTCCCGGCGACCCATCCCAGTAAGCAGACGGGCCACCTCATTCTACACCAGCTGCAGCTTCTGGACCGTCACCATGGGCAGCCCCACATAGAGCGCATTACAGTAATCCAACCTCAAGGTGACAAATGCATGGGTGATAGTGGCAAGGTCAGAGTCTGAGATATAAGGGCAGAGCCGCCTCACCAGATGTAACTGGCGGAAAGCACTCCTATGCACAGCCAACACCTAGAGATCCAGATGCAACTGAGGATCCAGGAGCACCCCCAGGCTCTGCACCTGAGATGCTAACACCAGGAAGACCCCCATCAGTGATGGGTGACCCGCCCCTCACCTAGATCACCAGACCCTAAGCACCACCGCTGTCTTGTTGGGATTCAGTTTCAATCAGCTCCACCTCATCCAGTCCACCACAGACATCAAGCACTGGGAAAGCACCAATACTGCAGGGCCTGGGTCCAATGAAAAGGAGAGGTACAGCTGAGTATCAACAGTATATTGATGACAGCAGCTGCATATATATATTGAACAAGAGGGGGGACAGAATGGATCCCTGCAGGACCCAACACGGGATACCCCTGGGAGAAGATGTACAATCTCCCAGGACCACCCGCTGAGATCTATCCACTAGGAAGGAATGGAACCACTGCAAAACCATTCTATCCATGCCAGCGAGGTCCCGCAAGCGGGTCACCAACACCTCATGATTCACTGTTTCAAATGCCGCTGAGAGATCAAGTAGAACCAGAAGGGCATTCGACCCTAATCTAGTTCCACTGGCAGGTCCTCAACCAAGGCCACAAGTGCAGTCTCAGTGCCATAACCCAGGAAAAAACCAGACTCTGACAGATCTAAAAAGCTGATATGGTCTAGCTAGATGCGCCTACAACTGACGAGCCACCACCTGTTCAATAACCTTCCCTAAAAAGGGAAGCTTAGAGACAGGCCAATTCACTTCCACTCAACCGCTCATCCACTAAGCGCCTCTAAATTCTGGAATCCTAGCCCCCAGTCTGGCTGACTAGGTACTGCCCTGGTGTCCTGAGGGTCCCTAGGCCTAGCCTCTCAGGCAACTCCTTCCTGCTCTCTCCTACAGCTGGCCCAATCTCTCTGGGGCCTGGAGTTTATGCATCCTTCTTGCCCCATTCCTCCATCTGATCTCATTGGGGATCCCACTGCCCTGGGTACTTTTCCTTTGCCATGGGCTACCCTGCCCAGACAACTGGCTCTCCTGATGGTCCTGACTCCACCCTTTCCTGGGCCCACCTCTGGCCTCCATCTTGAGCCCCGAGATGGTCCTAACTCGCTCTATAGCTCCCCTCCGCTGTGGACAGAGCTAGCTGCTGCTCCCTCCCGGGTTGCTTTCCCAGCCTCCCCCAGCCCAGAGCAGTGGCGGCGGCAGGAGGAACTCACCGGATGGGCGGTGGCAATCCTTTCCAGATGGGAGCGGGAGAGCTGGATGGAGCAGTGGCGAACTCTGCAAATATCTTCAGCATTCTAATGACTAGCAAGAGTTGGCAGCCAGTAGAATGCTGAAGAGCTGTGCTGAGCCTGCCTATTTCCTTCAGCTCTCCACCCCCTCCCATCCAGGCCCAGACAAGGTAAGAAAGCTAGGGAGGAAACAGCATGGCTTCCTTCTCCCTCCCTCTCCCCCTCCCCCATCAGCACCGGGTATTTTGTTTTTTAAGATCCTCTTGTTTCTTGGCAAGAATCCAGCCGATTTTTGTCATAATTCTCGTTTGCAAAAACAAGATGAGAATTGTGATTCTCGCTGAAAAACACGAGAAACTAAGAATCGAGTTTAGCCCTAATTGCATCATGTGGCAATGGTGTCCAAAGTGGGGTAAGACTGCCCAAACTGCAGTAGGTGTATCGTGTGACTGTATCCAGCGTGGATAGAATATTATCAGGCCTTTGGGGAGGGGCGGAGGGGGGTTAGGGTTTTTTATTTCCCTTACCCTATTTATTGTTTTATCATGATTCCGGCCCTGTTTTAATACTTTTAATGTTGTTTTTTGGAGTGTTTTAACTGTTTTTAGATGTATTTTATATATGATTTATATCATGATTCCCGGCCCTGTTTTAATACTTTTAATGTTGTTTTTTGGAATGTTTTAACTGTTTTTAGATGTATTTATATATGTGGTTTTTATGGTAAGCCGCCCCGAGCTGTTTTAGGAGGGGCGGGGTAGAAATTTGATAAATAAAATATGATAAATAAAATGTGCAGCAGCAGTCAAAAAAACAAACTGCATGTTAGGGATAATTCTCAAAGGGATAGAAAACAAAATGGAAAATATAATGCCACTATATTCAGTTATGATGTGACCATGCATGGAATATTATGTCCAGTTCTGCTCACCATATCTCAAAAAAGACAGCTAAACTGGAAAAAGTGCAGAGAAGGGCAACAAAAATAATCAAATGCATAGAGCAGCTTTCATATGAGGAAGGGTTTAATAGGTTAGGGCTCTTCAGCTTGGAGAAGAGATAACTGAGGGGATGATAGAAGTTTACAAGACCATGAATGAGTGGAACAGGTAAGTAGGGAGCTGCTATTTAACCCTTTCTAAAAATAGTAGAACCAAGGGTCACTCCATGGAATTACCAGGCAACAAATAAAAGGTAGTATTTCACCCAACCTACAATAATCTGTGGAACTCATTGCCAGAAGACGTTGAGCAAGCCAGTAGTGTAACTGGCTTCGTAAAGGGATTGGATACATTTTTGGAGGCCAGGTCCATAAAAGGCTATTAGTTAGTTTAGTCAGGGGAGCAAGACCTTTGATTGTCAGGAGCAGGGGAAGTATGGCAGGAAATGGATTACCCCACCGTAACCTGCTGTGTACTCCCCTGAGGCTGGTTGCTGTTGGAGACAGAATGCTGGGCGGACCCAGTTGGTCTGACCCATTGGGCTGACCCAGTAATGGCACTCTTACGTTCTTATGTTGTATTGTAGCTACGTTTTCTATCCTACCCTGATTATTATAAATAGTGACTGAAATATTGGAAATATTTTTTCAAATGTTTGTGCTCCATTAAAATGAGATTTATTTTTCAAACGTTTAATTTGCTCTTCTCTTACATTCAGGAGGCTGCATGCTGGGCATTGAAAAATCTGTTTATGTACCAATGCAATCTTCATGAGAAGATTGGAGATGAAGAGAAACAGTTAGTACTGGTGACCTGAACTGCATGTTTGAAAATGTGAAATGATTCAAATCACTTTTAGGCCACTTTGGGGAGCCACTAATTGTGCATTTTTAACACGCCATTAAGGTCAGGGCCAGCCAGCAGAACCAGGAACAGAGAAACTGTTCAATTTACTGTTTGACTCAGGTGGGGAGGAACTAGAACTCTCTGACTTGTGGTGGCGTTGGGGGACCAGAACAAGCGGTTTCAACTCCAAATTAGATGGAAAGCTAGATAAACAGGAACACTACTGGAAACACAGAAGAGATGCTACATGCAAGGAAGACAAATTATAGTAAACAAGCTAAATTGTACTTTGGTGTTGACTTAACCTCCCTTAGAAAACATCCCATTATTTTCATTGGGATCAGCATTTGGCCAAATATATTCAGGTTCCAACTAATTTTAAAGGCTTTCTTTATAGGATTGAAGAACTTCCTAACTTGTTATGACTAAGCATCAATAACTCGGCACTATTAGACAGAATTATGTCAGTGAGGATAAATAAGGACTCTTTACTACCATAATAATCTTCTCCCTGCTATATGGGTTTGTGATGTGATTTCTTTCTGCTCATGCAAGGTTCCCAGCACACCGAGAGGTGATGCTAGCTATGCTGATGCATTCCACATCAAAGGAAGTGTTTCAGGCGGCTGCTAATGCCTTGGCAACTTTATCAGAGCAAAGTGGTAAGGAAACTTAATAACATATTCCCTCGTCTTCTTCACTTTCCAACTTCAACAACAAGTTATTGCTTTTGGATATTAGAAATGTACTATTAGATGATAAGGCTACCAGCTGGGATCAGGAAGAAATTACTTCTGGGAGGGCAATGCTGCACAGTTGTACAGAATAGGGATTTTATTCCTTTCTTTGAAACATGTGATAGTAGCCACTGTTGAAAAGAGACAGTTTTGGAAGAAAGGAATCCTTGATCTATTTCTGTATGGCAATTGCACATTTTTGGAGGAAATGAGAGAAGAACCGGGTGTCCCTTAACTTCCTAGTATCCCATTTTTTCCATCTCTGTCATAACCAGTGCCCTTGGGCACTACGCTGTGGGGACCTTCCCTCTGCCAGCACTTGCTGCAGGCTATCTAGACACTGATTAGGGCTCAGATTTTGGAAACATGCACCTGCAATGGAGTATTCTCATTTACTTGAATGGGACTATGCACACATGCTGAAATTTACATGATTGCAGCTGTGAACCCAGAGAAGACAATTCAAGAGCAGCGTATGGTACTGTCCATGCTCCTGCTTGGTAGGTTGATTCCTAACTTCTAGGTTAAGTGCATTAGGCTGTTCCAGACTACCAGGCTTTCCAAATAAAGTTACTCACTTTTGCATGAAGTGAAATAATACAGAAGTATTATACCTATTTAATACCATATTTTTTGCCACAAGCCTGGGATTACAAAACTATAAAGCAGAGATAGTGTTTTCAAGGAAATCTAAGGGAAAAGCCCTGAGGCTCCTTTGAAAATACCAGCAAAGAGTCTTTGAGCGTTGCTCCTTTTGAGCCTCTTTCTGAGGTTTTTTCTTGTAAAATAGTTTACATACTATGGAAACAATGATGCAGCTAATATGGAAGATGTTTAATGAAATTCACAAGAAAAAATATACTCAGGTTGGCTAACGATTTGAAAGACAGGAATT
Source organism: Sphenodon punctatus (assembly GCA_003113815.1). NCBI lineage: Eukaryota > Metazoa > Chordata > Lepidosauria > Sphenodontia > Sphenodontidae > Sphenodon > Sphenodon punctatus. The sequence goes on from QEPC01008309.1 coordinate 9,565,299, forward strand.
TGCAATAGTTCTCAGGGTTATATGCAACATTTATGTGGTATTAGCATGACTATCCCTTTCTAGATGTGCTGTTTTAGATTTGATGCTCTTAGCAGAGGACAGAATTTGGTCTTATACATTTGGATTAATACTGTTAAAATTGAGGAATTATGTCTGTGAAACTAGAATCACAAGCCAACCCTATATAGTTCATAATAAAAAATGATTAAATTCTGAATGAACTAAATTATAAATTCTGCATCCTATTATGCATTTGGCACAAATTATTATTAGCTTTATTTGTACTAATTGGGCATTTTGATTTCATAACATTCTGTGCAAATCTGCTTCAAGTCATGCCATGTCCCATTCTAATGAATGATTGTGTAATTTATTTGTAGATAAAGCATCAATCCTTCATATACTTCATATGTGCTTAATGTCAAACATGAGTAGGCCTGCTGACTTCTTGTCTGTTTAAAACTAAGAACATGCAAAGAAGTATTTTCACACAGTCTAAATGAAGTTATGCATGTTTGTACACACAATTCTTCTATGATTTCATATTGCAGTAAGTATTAGAAGGATTCTGTTGGCAAAAGGAATACACATAAACGTGCTGGACATAATGAAAAAGCATTCACATTCCCCGGAAGTTGCTGAAAGTGCCTGCAAAATGCTGAATCAGGTTTTTGAAGGAAGGTAAATGTAAACTTAAACACTTCTGTGACATTTGCTACAAGCTATTGAAAAAGTTCTAATTGCCCCAAGTGGCTGACTCCTCGGTCAGGTCAGTGGTGTGTAGGGGTTGGTGACAGCCACGGGGAGGGGGTGGGGGGAGGGCTGTTCATTTGGACTGCCCTCTCCACCTGCCCAAAGTGTAGTGGTTGCTTTTGCCCTCCCCAGGGTGGGCAGGTGGGTGATTGGGCCTACCTTGTTTCGCGTGACTTTATCCAGTGAGTTGCGGGACAAATCTGAAGAAGCAGGTGCAAATTGACTCCAGGGTGTTGCAGGTTTGGGGGCAGGGATTGAGGTGAGATGCAAAGCCAAGAAATTCAACAGCAACAGGTCTAATGAGTCTAGTTGTTCAGAAAGGGGTGGGGGTGGGGAAAGCTATATAGCTAGTGGCAGCCAATTGGCTACCTACTGCCAGTCATCTGACTAGAAATCGTTGCCTTTTCTCAACTTGACTCAGCAGAGTTGTGTCTCGGGGTTAAGATGTCAGCCTATGACTGCTACAGGACTGAGTTCCAAAGTCAAATCAAATTTATTTAGCTGTGTGACTGTTGGTCATTGCAAGACAGAAATCAAAAGACATACATATAATACAATAACATACAACGAATAAACGAGATACAGAATACATAATCTTTTGGTTTAAATCAGGGCCTATAAAGTACATCAGCCAATCATTTGTTACTAGTACTCTCTATCACCATAATTGAGACCAAAAATAACTATACATGCTAGGAGCCTAAACTAGAGACTGTTCAAGCTACTTGTAAATCTTGTTGAGGTAGTTGTTCCCTCGGCAGCGGTTTAAAATCCAAGAAAGACTGCCTTAAACCAAATGCAGCTATCAAAAATTGGGCAACATTAGCTGTAACTTCAGGAAATATGTCTGCAAGGAG